>BGNK01003099.1:71416-82976 GCA_003297005.1 Symbiodinium sp. clade A Y106 | reverse complement strand
TAGTTCACTTTTCCCATGCTTTATCACTTTTCATATGTTGACAGTACGGTTGAGCCAACCAAGACTTTTCTCTTCCAAACGAGGCGGGGCCCGAAGGTACGCACCATTTCGGCCACGTTGAGGCAAAATCATTTAGACAGTAGCCCATATAGGCTACCTACGAAGACGAGAAATGGAAAGCTAAGCCCCGCGACCGGAAACTGCGAGACGCAAGTTTGCGACCAGCAGCCGTACGGTTAAGACCCAAACCCTGAAGATAGAGCCTGATATCCCAGAGACTCCAATATCCCTTACTTAAGGAATATACCTTGAATCATATTAGGGATCCTACTATAATTTACGGTACATTCCTTAATCAAGGGATATTGGAGTCTCAGGGATCCTAGGCCCCAAACCCCAACCTTCAATGCAGTGACCCGGTGCCAAAACCTCCACCCTGCAACAGACGCCTGGCTGCCAGTCGTATTCAGGTAGCCTGAGTGCGAGCGTGGGCTCATTCCAGGGGTTTTGCTATTTAAGGCTTCAGGGGGTTCAGGGTTGTCTGTCAGGGATCGAGGGTTCCTTTTCAATACTAGTCAAGATCCATGAGACTGAGCTCGTCGTTTGAATGCGTGTTCTGGCCGCAAATGCAATACCCCTGCCCAAAGTTCGTATCCTAATGTACATGGCAAGACCTCCAACTATCTGACTGAATACCCAGTAACCAGCAGGCATCGCAGAGTGTCCAGCATTGCTGCAGTCGGCGATGTTGGCTTGGGCGTAGCCCGGCAGACATTTGCAATGATTACTTAGACTTAGAGCAAGCTGGGTACCACAGCGGCAAATCCGTCGGTGAATATGAGGCGATTATTGTGTGCTATGCCCCAAAGCCCTAGTTCAATTGTTAATGCCCTCATGTTGTTTCCCTGTGTTGGCAAGACTGCTGCACGCAGGAAGGAAGTCAATGACAGATCTGACACTCTCATTCCATATGCATGTTGCTAAACAGCACATGTGATATCAGTTTCACTGATCCTGTAACCCTAAACCGTAAACCCTAAACCTGTAACTATGCAAAAGTTGTGAGTGGAACCGTGGCCATGCGTCCGAACCATAGCGGGTAGGGTGTGCAATTCCGATGGACATATGGACTGCTGCATATGTATACTTATATTTGCATATACACAGCTACATGCATGGTCTATCTGGTGTGCAATTTGCAGGGATGTCTCGTCTCTGGCTGACGAAGTCGGACTGTGTGGAGATTTCAGGTACGTCTATATAATACATATGCGTGCCTGCCTACATAGACAGACTGTCAGATATACAAATAGATAGATTCATAGGTAGACGATGGCTACTACATAGGTAGATAGGTATAGAAGGATGGATGATTTCATGTAGATACTTGCAGGTAGCCAGATGCAATTAGATAACGTTAGGTATTGATGCGGTGAAGGGAAACAGTCTCGCTTGGCACGCACGCGCACATCCATCCGTCCATCCATCCATCCCTCCGTCCGTCTATGCATGCATGCACACAAGCAAACATATGTCAGAGATAGATACAGGGACAGCGATAGGGACAGGGACAGCATATATGAAATATACATATATATATATAATACATAAATACATACATACATATATATATACATACATATACATATTTGCATGTATATGTGTATAATATATGTCTATACTTGTTACATGCCTGTGTAGGGTTACTCGATAACCAGCGGGATTCGTGTGCTCATTGAGTTTTCTGCTCGTAGTGTTACCAACTTCTGCATCGCACTTCAGAAGCAGCGCACACACAGGATAGTCGTTCGGGAATGCGCATGCATGTTTATACGATTTTATATGTGGTAGGCCTGCATTTATGCACATGACCAGATAGACGGGTCGACAGATAGGTATAGGTCTCTTACAACAGCCAAACGATTGTCCAGGGATACATTTAAGCTGTAATCATCCGAATCATATGTATGTACACCAAATCTTGTCAGTGTTGAACTTGTTGTGTACTGATGTCTGTGTCTCCTTTGCACCATGATGCAAGGAAGGCAGCCTGTGGCCGCAAAGCGGCAGAGCGCGGGGCCGCTGCGCTCAGTGCTGCGTCGACAGCCTTGCTTTTGGGCCAGGCAGGAGCAGCTTTTACAGGTCTACTGGCAGTTCCATGTCGCATGTTAGGGTGAGTTGCATTGCAGTCTCTGTCACTGACGATTCCTATTCGGAGTTCATCTGCTACTTTGGGGGTCTGAACCGGTGATCAAGCATCTCTGGTTTGTGCCTGGGCCGATGTGCGCCGGAAATCTAGAGGTCAAGCAATGTCCGAGGTTCCCCACAAGGATTCGGTAGGATTCAGCGCTTAGCATTCGGGCTCAGGCTGTGCAGCCTCTATCTGCTTATGAAGCGCGAGTAGACACTCAAACGCTACCTCGCCCTGTACTTGCCAGACCCTAATCCCACTTAGTAGCTGAGTGGATACACTTTACACGTTTGGGGATAATATCACCCACTCAAAATATAAAAGTGTACACTTTTTGGGCCTTGTGAACTCAACAACTAAGCCCATAACCCTTGACCGGGAAGGCGCTTCAGGCAGTTTGGGTGGGTGAGTCAAGTCCGGCGTTAACCTCTCTGAAATCCCCCATCGGCTAGCTTTGCGACAGCAGGCCGTATCTGTGTATCGGAACCCTTCTGTTTTATGGGCTTTACCCGATAATAGCCTTTGGTTTTGTAGGGTTTGGGGCTACCAGTATCACCCGAGACCGAAACCCCTAGCACTTAAAGCGTAGACTGGGCAAGGTCTACCAAAGACCTTGTCAACACCCCCAAGTTATGCCACTCGGTTTCATCCTTGTTTCATGGGCATTAGACATTAGAAGCACCCTATACCCTAAACGCGAAACCCGAAACCCCAAAATCCTGCCTATAGTGTCCGTTGTAGGGTCTTTGGGGGGTTACCTTATAGGATCCTATTTTTATAGTTGGTTGAACCAAAAAGGGAACTACACTGGAGACTACAAAGTGAACCATGTAAAGGTCATCTTCCGCTGGCGCGAGCAGTGTGCTCTCGTGCGTCGGGCCGTGAACGACCGAGAGAAAGTTCAGAGCCAAGGAGATGTCAAGGCGGATGGGGTTGGGTACTGGTTGGGTTGTTTCGATCAGAGTTCTACAAGGCTTCGATATAGGATGTTCGATGAGGGTTCAGCAGGAGTCTACAGGGTTTGGTACGAGTTCTACAAAAATTTTGAATTTTGGTAATATAAAGTGTGTATATCGCTTCCATCAGAGTTAAATCCAGAGACGGTTTCAGGTTTGGGTTCGGATAGCCCTGATCTATCTAAGTAGGTAGTTTCCACTTGAAGTGATGTGCGTTCAGCCCAAATGGAAAACCGAACAAAGAGGCAGGGCCTTGCCTCTGGGTTTAGCAGCATCCCTCAACCCTAAACCGTATAACGCTGAGATTAGGACTACTCTGTAATTACAATGCCCCAAGAGCAACTAATCATATGTAACCATTAAGCTCAGCATCAGAGTATCAAACATTGAACCCGAAGCAGCATGCCACATTTCCATTCTTCTGCTGCGTAGAGCCAGTGGGGGCGTGCTGCCAAGCAACCACGCATCGCACTTTTGAGAGTTCGGGTTTAGGGTTTAGGGTTGAGGGATCCTTAATCCTAGCCGTAGACATGAGATCCTTACCATGAGGACCAACACCACACCTTGGTTTCCAATCACTATAGCTTGGCACGCCCTGTCCGAGGCTTGAATGAAGCCGTAGAAATTCCGACATTCGACGGCTATACATGCAGGCGAATTCACCCTGGGCCATCACACATTGCCTATCAGTTACTGGGCCTAAACCCTAAACCCTCAAATCCCTCAAACCCCTAAATCATCAGGTCAGAGGCGTAGCATGGCCCACAATCCTGAAAAATCATGTCGGCTGTACCTATACACGGCGAACCCTGCCTTCCGGTTTAGGGTTTAGGGCACAGGGTTTAGGGTTTAGGGTAAAGTCTTGCACGGTCTGAAAAACTTACTCCGATTTTCGGTTTAGAGACAAGGCTCGTGGCTTCAGCGCAGCTCAAGTTCTCGCTGCACAAGGTTCCCGAGCGCTCCGCGCACAGGTGGGGCTGATTTGCTAGCTGTCAAGCTTTGAACGAAATGAAACACCTAAACCGAAGCAGATCGTGTGATCTTACGAACAGGGTTTAAGACTTAGGTCGTAGGGTAGAGTAGAGTCATTCTCCTTGCTGTGATGTGATCAGCATTTGTTGTAGTTGTACTTATTCGGGCAGGTGCACTTGCTCATACACTAGTCAGAAGTTGGAAGATGTAACGATTGGTAATAGTTTCGGAAAGGTGGCAGCCCCCAATCCCGTCAGTAGCGATGGATTCTACGCAGCGCATGCAATCCGAAAGCTAAATCAAACTACAGTGGGATCGCACGAGCTTCCCCTGCAGGTCTTCCTTGCCTGGAAGACAATGCCGCTTGGCCCCTGAACCCTGAACCCCCACACTTCAAGCTCTTAAACCGACCAAGCGCCTCAGCCTTGAATGTGTTCTTACGGTTTTTGGCCCTTGAACCGCAACAAAATCTTCAAAGAATCCTAAATCCCTACTAGAGCCTCGAAGAACCCTTGCAGATCCCGTATAAGATCCTTAATATAAGCCATACGATAGTCCTAAAATGCCAAGCATCCAAGGCTACGTCGGCCCCAGCAGGCGGTGTTGGCGCTTTGGGCCCCACGAAAGGCTGCGCGCTGGCTCAGAGCAAGGCGACCGCACTTTTTTCGGGCTCGGGGGTTTGTGGGGGATTTATAGGATTTGTTGGGGTTCTATCGGGTTTTGTAGCATTATGAAGCTTCGTGTGAGTTTTATAGAGTTTTGGGTCTTACATAAAGCTCATTCTCTGGGGTTCTGCGAGAGGATGTCAAGGGGATTTAGGTTTTAGCATTCGCCGTTTCGGGTTCAGAGTATTGTGCTCGGGGTTTGTGATTTGGGGGTTTTGGAGTTCAGGACTTTGGATATAGGTTTGCGTCGAGAGATTAAAGTTAACAGTCTGGTGTTTATTGTTCAGCATTCGAGTTTTAGGTTCAGGGTGCAATGTGGGGGATTCAACAGCCCAGATCCCAATAACCCTCCTAAATCTTCAACCCCTCCAAAGCTTCGGGACTTTCGGTAAGCCCTAAACCCCTACACCCCTAAACCCCTAAACCCTAAAACATTTCTGAGTCACTGGTCTCGAAGAGCTTTGAGGCTTCCGATCCAGCGATCGGTGGCCTTGGCGTCATCGATTTCGTCTTTCGGGGACAGCCCTTTCGGGTTTAGGGTTTACCTTAACCCTGAAGAACCTACCTTTCTCAGGACTTATATAAGGAACCCTAAATTAAGGTAGGTTCTTCAGGGTTAAGGTAGGGGTTAGGTTTAGGGGTTCAGGGGTTTATATATAAGCCTCGAAGCCGGATCCCCAAATGGCTGGCCGGGCAGATCCTTGCTCACTTCCTGTGCCGGCGGGCCATCTGCCACCATTGCCGGGCGTTGTGGTGGCTACGGGTCCCAGCGAACGCTAGGTTTTGGGTTTAGGGTTCCAGGTACTTAAATTGTAGGCTACGAACCATATCCCAGTAACCCATTATTTAGGTAACTGGAACCCCAGTGAATCCTGTGCACTGTCTCTTGGTTGCTGGCCAACATAGCGCATGCTATGGCCGTTGGGACCATGCTGGTTTCGGAGGCTTCCAGAATTATCCTCTACTCTGCTTGACCCCATCCACAGGCCGACAGCTCAAAGCGCCTGCGTGTGCAAGCGTACCTCTCGAGACTCTGATGGCCCGTCGGATTCCTTACTCTGTTCATCATCATCTGCACCAAGATAGGAGCATCCTTGATGATCACCGCCTTCTCTGCATAATCTGCATAGAACTGTACCCAAACCCTAAGGCCCTAAATGTCGCCACTGCGATAAGCTTGCCCCTTACATTATCAGACCCAGCTCGTCAGGTCCAGATGTAACACAAGGTCGGAAGAATTAGTAGGACCATTTCTTCGCGGTTACTTTTCGTCATGCTATCGTAGTAGTCCCTAAACTCTAACCCGAAGCCCTAAAACTCTGAGCTTTTTACATCCTAAGCCCCAAAGCCTCACCCTAAACTCTAAACTCTAAGCCCCATACACTCTAAGCCCTACTGTGACCACCGTTTTTAGGACTTATGTAAGGAAATCATATTAAGGAACCCCAAAAAGGTTCTTGGGGTCCAGGTAACTGTAGACCCCAAACCCCTAAACCCTTAATAAGCTCCGAAGACCCTACACCCTAAACCCTGTAAGCCCCTAAATCCCAAGACCCTAAACCCTAAACTGTCTTTACACTGTCTTGGGTTCCAAAAGCCTAACCCTAACTCTAAACTAAAAGCCCTACTAAGCCCTATACACCCGAAGCCCTAAACCCTAAACTGTCTTGGGTTCCATGGGACCTTGCTTGGAGGTTCATGGGTAGTTATAAGTCGGGTTATAAGTCCCCTAATATGGGTTACTACTTATAAGCATAGCTACCCTACTTATAACTACTTATAACTACCCATGAACCTCCAAGTAGCAGCTAAACCCTAAACCCTAAACCCCTAAACCCTAAACCCAACCCTTATAACTACACATGAACCTTCAAGTAGAAGCTAAACCCTAAACCCTAAATTTTCCTAAATCCCTTTAGATCCCTTAAAGCCACCCTTAGGTCCCCAGGTCTTCCTTAAAGGGATCCATGGGACCCTCCGCGCGTCCTCCCGGGAGGCTTTTCGCATTCTGGCGCCTCACGGCTCTGGGCTGAGATCTCCGAAAGGTTCGGGCTCGGAGTCTTTTGTAGGGTTTTAGGGTTTGGGGGTTTAGGGGTTTAAGGGTTTAGAAAGTTTAGGGTTTAGGGGTTCGGGCTTGGAGGCTTTTTTGCTATTCTTAGATCCCAAGGTTTAGGGTTTAGGGCTTTAAGGTTCAGGGTTTAGGGGTTGGAGTCGTTTTTTACTATTCTTAGACCAAGCCTTTGTAACACTATTCCTTAGGGTTCCTTCAAAGGGGTATATAAGGGCTACTATAAGGGCTATTATATGGTAATCTTGGATCCCCATTACCCAAACCTTTAAACGTTTGGATTCTTATAGTGTAGTTTATTGCCGGCACGGTGTTCAGGTATGTTGACGGGCACCGTGTTGCCTGGTGCATTCGTCTGTTTCATTGCTACCTTCGTTGCTTACATTCGAGGTCTTAGAAGCATGGGTAACAGACTGATGGATCGTGAATAGTGTGCCTCTAACTATGTGGTTCCCTCAGCCAATCACCCACAGCTGATGAGCCAAATGTGCGTTTTAGCGACGTATCTTACAGTTTGTAATTTGCACGTGTTCCTACAATCACCAAAAGAACAGCATAAACAGCGCGGATGGCGACTTCATGCACTCACGATCGCCAGTGCTTCTACGGTTTGATTTCTGTTCCTGATTGCGCCCAGCACCAGTATATACATCGCGGCCAGTACCATCGTGTTTCTTTTCATCCGCACGTCCGTAGCCAAACACCAAGATGCTTGTGCTATGTATATAGGGCTCCATGAATGGCATGCTTAACTGGCATGATGGTTGCGATAAGCACTGGTATGTGTCCAGGAGTCCACTCGTGCTCCTCCTCCTCATCCTGCTGCTACTACTACGACGACGACTACTACTACCACTACTAGTAAGACTAGACGACGACGATTATAGTCTGCTACTACTAATTGCTATGACTCTTTCGCTCTCTCTCTCTCTCCTTTATTGCACTTGCAATGTCGTTTTCATCATGAATCCTGTTGGCAGTTGTCATGACTGCTTTTCATCGGTGATCATGCCGAGCATGGGTGTTTCTTCTATGTGCTTCCGTGGAAATGTTTGGTTTCGGGACGACGACTGCACCGACAGCAACGACCACTACTGACACTTGCAATCATCACCGCCGCTTTTCGTGTGCTGTAGCCATCACTCCTGACGAGTTCAGCTGCGGATAGCAAAGGCAGCCCAGCTGAATTCTGGGCGCCGGATAGCGGCTGCCAAAGCCATTGGAGGCACATCGAGTTCATGTTTTGACTCAGGACAGCGACGTATACTTTCAAGAATGACTGGTCAAAGTATGGAAACGTAGCTGCGGTCAGTGCAGGAAGAGCCACGTCGGTGGGTCCATGAAAGACCCCTGCATGTGCATCACATCTGTGTGTTATATACTATAGGGGCCTAAATAATTATTGCCAACAGTTTTGTGGCGTTCCTTATTATAGCTATAGTATAATGGGCCCCCAAACCCTATTTTAAGTAATGAGGCCCCTAGGCTAACATGCGATCTTGAGTTCCTGAAAGCCGCTTGGTGCCTGGGCTCTGTGGGTTCTTGAAAGAAGACTCGAGGTTAGAAATCCTTGAAGGACCAGAGACGAAACTGCGAAGATGCCGACAGTGTCGGTTGAGAGTGTGTGGGTTGTGCACACACACACACCAGCAATCGAATGCTTGAAACCAAAGAACAGCAACGATGATTACAGTCATAGTTACCTGAGGCCTCAAAAGTGACTAAGATGATAGCCCCAAAGCCCATAAAAGGCTATTTTTCTATATGTTTTGGGCTCCAGGTAGTAGTGTTACGGATAGAAACCAGCGCCCCACGAAGGCCCGAATGATTCGTAGAGGCCAAGCCTCCATGGCGCGTGCGGCTTTTGCCGCCCTCCAAAACGTGGCTGCAGAGGGCCGCGTCGCGGCAGTGGAGGAACACTGCCACCAGCTTCCAAAACCCAGAATGTCATAATTACGGGTCTCTGAACAAATAACAGTGAATAACAGTATTCCTTGTAGGCCTTAGGATGGTCCAACATGTTATAGATTTTCGCAGCATAGAACCTGTTCCCAGAACCTGCTGCTGCGGGCTATCAGCTTGTAAACTGTTTGTCAGAGGTACTATCATGAGCACCGCAATCGTAAGTTAAGAGACTTGTGGACAGAACCCCATGTACTGCAATTTACACATTCTGCGGCCCCGAATCGCATCACGCTGCATGTTTCAACTTGTTTCCACCTGGTGTAACAAATCTCTGGAACCGATGGATGTCCCAGGAAGGGGGGTATACTTCGTCGCCCAAAGCGCTCCAACCCTGCAGTCCTAAACCCTATTGAGGCCCTATTGCTCTAACCTTCAACCCAAGACCTTCTTGATAAGCCCTTCAACTGTACATGTTTCAACCATCTTCAACTCTAAATCCTGCCTGTAGTCTCCGCTGTAGTTCCTCTTTGGGGTTATATAACTGGTTAAAACAAAAAAGGAACTACAATGGATACTTTGAGGTATAACGTTTAGGGACCCTAAATGGAAATGGAACGCCACTGCAGAACACGCGGCGGAGCAGTGCCCTAAACCATACCCTAAGGGTCCATGTACCCAAATAGTATATACTTTGGGCCCAATGTACCTATATAGGGAGTACTTTAAGGCCAAAGTATATACTATTTGGGTACATGGACCCTTAGGGTAAACCATAGGTGAGCCCTCAACGCTCCGCCCTGAGGAGCTCGCCTGCTCGCAGCTCACCGACCTGGTCGACTGGCAAGGCGACCGATGGCGCAACAGGCTAGGAACTCGGAACTGCTCGGACTTAATCTACTGGGCTTTGGAGTACCATACTTTCATACTATTTTTTCTTAAAGGAACCGTTGTGAAGTAAAAGTTTATACCTTTTTTCCTCCTGGTTACTCAAAAGCCCAGATTATAGGGGCCTAGATAGTTGCCAATATTATTTTGGGGGTTCCTTATTGTAGTTAAAGTATAATATGCAATATACACCAGAAGCCCTATTCTAATTGTTAAGGCCCTTACGTATATTACCAGGAGCCTCAAGATAGCTTTGGAAGGGTTTAGGGAGATCGTTCATGATAGTTCATCATTGTGAGCATGGCATGAGAAATCATAAGCCCTTAAACCCCGTACACCCTGAACCCTAAACCCGAGGGTTGTGCAGGCTTGCTCAGCTCCGATCACGAGAAGCCAGAACCTCTCCACACGAAAATCATCCCTCGACCTTAACTTGGGTTATAACCAATATTAGTTACCCCTTCAGCCCGAAATGCTCGAACTTCACCGTCGCACAGAAAGAAGACTCGAACCCCAGGGTCGGGGGTCGGAATGACAAGTTTAATATAGGGGCCTTAATATTTCGAATGGGGTTTTGGGGTCTATGGCACTATAATCATAAAAAGGAACCCCCAAAATAGTTCTGGTAATTGTTTTGGCCCCTGTAGTCAAGGTTGTGGTTCAGGGAAATCAGCACTCTGTGCTCTAATCGCAGAGTCTAGGGTTTACGGGTTTAGGGTTTCTTGGGTGAATCGTCCGGCGGCAGGCTCGTGGCATCAAAGCTCTTCGCAGCATGGCGGAATGCTGCTGAGCTGAAAAGTTCTCATACTATTCTCAACATCATAGTCTAATCAATCATTAAGGCCCCTATAGCAGATGGAAGCCTGAAACTTACGTCATATACCCAGCATCATAGTCTAATCATGATAAGGCCCCTAAAGCAGCCGGAAGCCTGAAAGTTACGTCCGAAGTCCTGTTACACGCCTCAAGACCTTCACTTCGTGATCCCAGGGATCGCAGAGGGAAAGGAGAGGGGCCGCGGGCGTAGGACTAAGGGTTTCGAGCCATTGGGTCTAGGAGGCATAGAACTGTAGTACCCTAAATAGTAGGATCCTTACTATAAGGACCCCAAAATAAGGTAACCCTATTTTCGGAAACTCCCATATCTGCAGTGGTGCTGCCCCTGTGGTATTCCGGTTTAGGGTTTACAGGCATCTAGGCTTCCTGCAGCAGCCGAAGTCAGCAGAGGCCGTGCTGCGGCTTTCCTTCGTGCTGCATGCGGCTTTGAGCCGGGAACTCCAAGGCGAGGGGGACCTCGAGTTCAGGTTTTCGCAGCTGCTATGTCGTCCCACGAAGCCTTGACAGACTATAGCCTTAGTAGCTGAGTGGATACACTTTACACTTCTTGGGATAATATTACCCACTATAAAACTGAAAGTGTAGACTTTTTGGGGCTTATGAACTCAGCAACTAAGTAGCAGCCTCACCCACGAAGCATTACCCAAGTCAATTTCGCCACACCACGCAAAACTAGATCGCAAAATGCCCACCAAACACCCTAACTACCGCTACATTTTACATGCCCACTGCCAAGGGCCATAAGCACTCAACTAACAGCGTACTTAGACGGCAAGGAGGATGAACCTAATGAGCTCCGTAAAATACTAACCTACACCACCAACCTAAATCCAGGTTCCTAATTATCATGGCTGTTTAATATCGGTACGGGCGGTATGTATTGCGCGGTATTGCGGGCTGACGGTTCGGTGCGGTACGGTACGCTCAAGCCACCGCCACCCCCTCCACCCCTCCACCTCCACGCTCCCTCCACCCCTCCACCCCATCCACCGCACGTTTTGGCTAGGGGAAAACCGGTGGCAGCACAATGGACGCCGCTAGCGATCACCCCTCCTCCACCCCTCCCCCCCGCTCCCACCCC
>BGNK01003099.1:0-70475 GCA_003297005.1 Symbiodinium sp. clade A Y106 | reverse complement strand
GACCACCCTTCCATAGGACTTTTCCCAGACGTTGCCATTCTACACCCATTTTGCGGTTAGGCGTGAATCCCAACAGCCATTTTGCATCCATGTTGCACGGCCAGCGTAAATCCCACATCCATTTTGCAATCCATTGTTCGGCGGGGCCCGGAAACCAACATCCATTGTTCGGCGGGGCCCGGAAACCAACATCCATTTTCCGGCGGGCCCGGAAACCAACATCCATTTTCGGACCCCCAGCCAACATCCATTTTACATCCATTTNGCAGGCAAGCTGGGCTGGGCTGGGCTGGGCTGGGGTGGGGTTTGGTGGGCGGGGGGTTTGTGCAGAGATCCGGCTTGCATCGACAGGCGCAGTACGAAACGAACACCGTGGCCGCATTCACTTCACACTCCATTCCCAGTTCGGAGTGTTAATGCATGTTCCCGTAAGGTTCATTTCCAACATCCATTTCTATACTCCCTCACATCCATTTCCCAAACCTGGCTTCTGCCTGGAACGGGCCTTATCACCCTAAACCCCTAAACCCTTAAAACCCCCCACAACCCCTAAACCCCTGCAACCCCCAAACCCTAAACCAAATCGGTTTTTCGGAGGCTACTGGTGGCTCCGCAATGCCGTGTTCGGGCAGTGGAGGCTGCAGCTACAGCGGAGCCGGGAGGTCCGCGAGGGCTGTTTTGGTAGAACGCGGCTTTATGCCAGGTTGAGCGGTTTAGGGTTTAGGGTTTGAGGGTTTGAGGGTTTGAGGGTTTCGGGAAGTTTAGGGTGTGGATCCAGGGATTTGGGGTGTGAATTCAATTCAGCAGGGATCAGGGTTTAGGCAGGTTTAACGTCAGGGCTTAGGGTTGAGGGATTTGGTTTTGCTTCTGCTTGTTCTTCGTCATTTTGGGTGGTGCCACTTTTGGATTCTGAGTTGCAGGTCCGAGCTCTTGGGTTGTTTTGAAGGGTGATTCTCCAGCTTCAGTGAATCATGGTTTCGCACTCGCATGTTCATTGCTTTCCGGAGCCTCTTGTCAAGGCTAAAGCTTGCGCAATTTGTGTATGGTCGGTTCGCTTCTGCCTATCCCTAAGGGTCCATGTACTCATATAGTATATACATTGGCCTTAATGTAGTCCCTATTTAGGTACTTTGGGACCCATGTATCTCTATATGGGTACATGGACCCTTAGGGCTATATCTCGCCAGCTTCACGCTGCTTACCTGCGAAGGAGCACCGCGAGTCGAAACAGTTTGGACCTGCAGTTGCCATGGGGACGTCAGTTAGCTGCTGTCCGTCTCGGCCGGAGGATGATTCCAGCTGCGTGGGCAGCCCTGACGACGAGGAGTCTTCACTCAGAAGTTGGGACGACGCAGAGCTTGACGTGCAGCAGTCGTATGTTTCTCTGCATGTAGGGGACATAGTCGAGTTTGACTTACAGAATACGGCTGCTTCTTTACACATCTTTGACTTGCAGTATTCGTCTGCCTCTGCGTGCATTGAGGATGAAGTTGAGTACGATTTGCAAAATGCTGGGGACCTCATCGATTTCCTTATACACGCAAACATCCGGCTGGTAGAGCTTGGCCACTTAAAGGAACTTGCAAGATCTGGGCGTTTGTGGCCGCGGCGCCAAGAAGCGGAAGGGGACCTGGTGACATTGGACCAGATCAAGGGCTGGATTATTGCAACCGATGTTGGAGATCGCGGGACAAAACCATCCGTATCTATTCTGTGTCGCACTGCTGGGAAGCACAACAACATCCAGACCCTTTTGGTTTTCAGCTGCACAGTCTCTTGGAGTATCCGTTCCACGCAGATGGAGTGAACTCGTGTTGGATTTTTATAGACTACATGTGCTTGCCGCAGTACAAACGGACGGAAGAACAGCAACAGCATTTCTCCCGAGCCATGAAGGCGATGCACGTGTTGTATGCACATGCAGCGATCCATGAGGTAGTCCGCCTGGAGAATATCAAGCCTCTTGTAGTAAGTTCTACCGATCAGCGTTTCATCGAAGTCTACTGTGAGGCTACCGGCAAGGTTGAGCCACGGCCCTTCACCGAGTTGCTGCTCAACAGCATTCCGTACTCCCAAAGAGGTTGGTGCATTGCTGAGGTGCAGTGGATGACCACCAAAGACAATATTGCAGACTATGCGCCCATGACACCGGCCATGTTTCAAGACAGGGTGAAGCGTGGAAGAGACGATCCGTCCGATCCAGGCGGACTGGTGTTGATATTTACGCACCGTAATGATGCAGAAGCGGTGATGATACTGCAAGAGAAAGTATTTCTGCAGCATGTGCAAGAACGATTCCGCCTGAGGGCCCGCTGGTTGCCTTGCGAGCAGGTGCGGGTGTTGGCTACGACCCTTGCGTCTCTTTCGAAGTTGCGGCATCTTGAACTTTGGTATCCCAGAAGGCAAGGAGAAACGCACGAGGAGATGGTGTTCAACAGACAGGCTATTGCCACAGATACTGCATGTGCAGAGCTGGCGGCAGCCATCCCAAAGTGCAAAACCCTAAAGCTTATTCGTGTTGATGGGGTCTACCTTTTCATGCAAGTGCATCTGCTCGCCGAGAACTTGCGATCTCTTGTGCAGTTGGAACATTTAGAGCTCTGGTATCCAAAACGCGAGACTCGGTTGGCTCCGGTGTACCGGCAAGCCAAGGAGGAAGCAATTGCAAGCCTGCGTGCAGTCCTCCCAGAGTTGCGGAGCCAGTGCCCATACCTGACGAGCGTGGTGGTTGGTGGAGACTGGGCTTTGGAGTACCATACTTTAATACTTTTTTCTTAAAAGAACCCTTATGAAATAAAAGTGTATACTTTTTTCTCCCTGGTTACTTAAAAGCCCAGGAGACCTTCTTTTTGGGCAGCTCGAGCCTGTAATGAATATGCAGTGCGGGTTTGACCCACTCTCGGACGAGGATATAACGCGACTGGAAGGCAGATGTTTCCTAACTTGTCATGGTGGCGACGTCACGGTAGAACGTGATCAAGATTTTCTTGGTTGGCAGTTTAGGATATTTGATCCTGTCAGCTCCTTATACGGCAGCGTGATGCACCAGCCCACTGCCAGTGCTTGTTGTGCGTGCTTAAATTTCCTTGGTCGAGGCACACTTACGCAACCGATGCCCATACGACCACAAGAAGATCGGACACTGTCAACCCCAAAGAGAAAGCTGCAAAACTCGAGCCCAAGACCTCCTAATCCATGAAATCTCAAGTTCAAACCTGTCCTAGACTTCTTTCATGACAACAAAATCCCTTAAGGTTCAACTTAGCCCAAAAGCCTTACACATAGTACGGTATTTGGGCCCAAGAGCCTTCGAGTATGAGTCCTTAGAGCCTTAGGGAATGAAGCATATGACGCCCTGTGTAAGGGGGTACTTCGGCGGGGCGGGTCCTGCTTGGAGGTTCATGGGTAATTATAAGTAGGGTTACAAGTAGGGTAACTATAGTTACAACCCATATTAGGGGACTTATAACCCGACTTATAACGAGCCGTGAGCCTCCAAGTGGGTGTTTCCTGCATTAGGACAGCGCCCGCGAAGCGCACCAGGACCTGGAGACAAATTGGCTGTCCCTTTAGGGTTTTGGGTTTAGGGTTTAGGAGTTTAGGGTTTAGGGGTTTAGGGTTTAGGGGTTTAGGCATTGCTGGGGTGCATAATATATGGTTAGTAGCTTACTATTTGAGTAACTGGAGCCCCAAGGTGTTCGATTTTCCACAGAGTTGCGTGGGTTTAGGGCTTCATGGTTTTATTGGGATGCATAAGGTTTTTCGTGCAGCTTTATGCAGGGGGCATGTAGATTTTCAGCAGGACATTGCAGGGTATCTGCAGGCTGAACATGTTTTGTTTTCTTCTGCCGAGTGTAGACGAACACTACAGGTGTTCCGCAGGTGTCCGACGATTGTTGATCTATTAGGGACAGTCCTATTCCGCGAATTGGCGCAACCCTAAACCCTAAACCCCTAAACCCCCCCCCAAAAAAAAACTAAACCCCAAACCCCTAAACCCTCAGCCCTAAATCCATGTGGACTGGAGCGCCAGCAGCTTGACTTGGATCTTGTAGTTCTTTCGAGCGCTTAGTTTTTTGTTTAGACTGTTCGTTTTGCAAGTAACTAAGCTATGATTCTCTTTAATGGTATGCTTTGCTTGCTTTACTTTCCTCCTTAGCTTGTTCTTTGATGTGAAGCGATGCCATTGGAACTGGGAGTTTTGGCTCGATGCGATTGCTGCTGTTTCAAAACCCACCGTCACCCCAAAGTCGAAATCAACTGTCGTGCGTTCTTAGAGCCTTAGCGACTCAGATCTGTTATTGAGGGACTGTCCGGTCCAGTGACGAGAGCCGGGGTGGGCTTCGGTATGTCGGAGAAGGGGGTCCAGATCTTTGCGGTTTACTGTTTGTTCCAGAGTCTAGGCTTCAAGAGTTTGTTCATGTTTGGCTTGGTAAATCTTGGTAATGCAAGACCCGAGCAAGGTTTCTGTGTGCCGAATTTAATTTGCACCGTTTGTCCAACCACGGCCACCCCTTTAAAGGAGCTCCGACAGCAGCTACAGTGGCAGGGGACCGTCGCCTTTGCAGCACGCCGTGTGGGTGAAGGCGCTGCCACTTGGGCCTGGGGGTTTAGGGCAAAGGAAGTGTTCCGCAAGCCGACGTGCACATCGCTCGTGAATCTCTTTCTGCAGCAAATAGGTCGTAGTCCGCGTTTTAGGGTCTATACGGTTATAAGCATCAATCTGCAGCTCCTGCAGGTTCATACCCGCTAAGCTTCGAGCTGCAGATTCGATCTCCCCCCACCACCTTGCTTCCCCAATCCTGGAACACGAAGAATACTTTCTCTCGCAAAAATCTTCAGCACCGCTCCGTTGCGTAGATCCACGATCCTAATCTTGAGAAATAGGGATTTCCGAAATTAGGGGACCCAAATACAGTACCCTAAATAGTAGGATCCTCATTATAGGGACCCCAAAATAAGGTACCCCTAATTTTCGGAAACTCCCAAATCTGAATCTCGAACCCGCAGCCCTCTTATCCGATAAAGTGCCCCCAATCCTGTAGGAGTTGGGGGTTTCGAGATTTAGGGTCTGGGATCTGTGGGCTTTTCACTTTTAGGATAGTTTACTCTCTCACTGTATATATATATATATATGCGGGAATGGCTCAGATGTTGCCCTAAACCCTAAAACCTACACCCCTAAATAAGCCCTAATTAAACCCTAGACCTCTAAGCCCCTACTAAGCCTAAACCCCTAAACCTCCAAGCCTCTAAACCCCTAAGCCCTCAAACTCGCAGATGTTGCGCGGAAGTCGCGGCTCTTCCGCGCCTGGGCCCAGCGCACCTCCGCCTTCCGCACGGCAGCGCTTCAGGGGCAGCGCCTGCGCCGAGGAGGCGAAGGGTTCTTTTGTTAGGGTTTAGGATGGTTCAGGGTTTAGGGTTTAGAATGGTGTAGGGTTTAGAGTTTAGGGTTTAGGGTTATAGGGTTTAGGGTTTGGGGGGAGGAAAGTAGCTATAGGGAACCTGCCTGATCTTAGGGACCCTTAGTCGTTCTGCATGCTCTTTGTTGGTTTGTCGTTTGGGGGGTAAGCATTTCAATTCTTGGATTGGGGCTTTGGCTTTGGATTGAGACTTCCGAAGTTGGTGGGGAGTACTTGAAGGGGCAGGGGACTTAGTAAGTAGGTTAGAAGTAGAGTTATAAGTGCCCTAAATGGAGTTACCCTAATTATAACCCTACTTATAGCCAACTTACTAAGTCCCCTACCCCTTCAAGCACAGGTGGTTCGGGGTGCAAAGCTGACCTACGGTCTGGCGGGGTCGTCAGCGAGCATCGTAAAAGCTGCTGCAAGTTTTGGGTCGGATTTCAGAAGCTGCTCAGGGTAGTTATAAGTAGGGTTAAAGTAGGGTAACTGTACTTATAACCCATGTTAGGGGACTTATAACCCCACTTATAGCAACCCACGAACCTCCAAATAGGGGCCTAAACAATTACCAATACCATGTTGGGGGCTCCTTGCTACACCCTAGAAGCCCAAAGCTCCAAGACCTGCTCCCGCATCCTCAGCTCGATCGTGGGGAAATATCCTGTAGGATTCTATAGGATATTTCCCTATACTTCTTGGAGTGTTTCTTAGGGTCCGCAAACTCACAAATTCAGAGCTCTAAACTCTTATTGCAAGCCTTGGAACGATGCTTCTATGGTAAGTCGGCGAAGTCTGGACGTAACGGCTCATCAGATGATTGCGATTTCATGTTGCAGGAGTGGAAAGGGACTTCGAAAAACCTGTCACATGGGCTGTATAGGGTCTTCGGGATGCTGATTCAGGGTTAGGGTTTAGGGCGGGTATGCTTGCCAGGCATCATGATGATCGCGATTCAAGCGCTGGGATGGTGGCGTTTGGTGTGCACCTTGACTGTCTGCAGAGCACATACCTTAAAGCTCGAACCAGTCTGAATACAGACGCACTGACTGAATCAACTTAAGCACGTAAACGTTCTACCAGTTGTATGTGTTCGTTTCCTTAACCCTACACCTTAGACTCCAAGGCCTAAATATCTTCTTCCATCAGCCTGAACTCCGAAAGCCCTAGAACCTTTTTTAACCTTAAACCCTAAACTAACAGCTTTGGCTTAAACCGAAAAGCTTATTTCCCGAACCGTTAACCGCTAAACCGCTAAACCCTACTACACGCCATATCCTGTCCCTCAAGCCTTTAGCCCTGAACAAACCTCAAAGCCCACTAGCCCATGGCCCTGAAGCTCCATGTACCTTTATAGTAGATACTTAGGCCTTAGAGGGCTTCCCATATAGGTACTTTAAGGCCTGAGTATTCTCTACATGGCTACATGGAGCCTTTGGGTTCCCCGGGCTTCTAACCCTCCAACGAACCCAACATCTCCTATGTAAGTCTTTCGAGCCAAGCCCGACTTTTCGGCTGAATAATCAGCACTTCCCTCCCATCCTGTGGGTCTTGTTCAGATAACCCTAAACCCTAAACCCTAAACCATAAATTTGAATAGGGTTTGGAGTTTGGGGGTTGGGGGTTTGGGGTCTTAGCTCAGAAACACCCATAGCCATAGCCCTAGTCCCCTAGTCCTAAAGGGTGTTGGGTTCAGGCTTCAAGGCTGTAAGAAGTAGGTGTCGCTGTTTTGCAGAGCCGGGTCCTTGGAGTGTAAACCCCCGAAGGCTTCAATGGACAAGAGTTTGCTCAGCCGGGCTTCCCTAGGTATTGATGCTTCCGATTCCACTACACTGCTCCGAACCCCAAACCTAAACCCCATCACCTGAGTTCCAACGGCTCTTGCCACCCTAAACCCTAAATACAATACAAAACCGACCCCCAAGCCCTGAACCCAGCTAAGGCAAGGAACAGCAGTGGAACCTCAAGCAGCAGGACGACACTCCAGAGCTGCCGAACTCAGCAGGGGACTGTAACATAGGTCATATAGAAGCATCCTATTTCACAAGTAAGGGTGTTGTACAGGTTTCATGGTGTTTGGTGTAGGGATCTATATGACATTTTGCCTTAGATGCCAGGATCCTTATGGTAAGGACCTCGAATCAGTGAGAAACCGTACTTGCATGCGAACCTGGAGGATGGGAAGCTCCTAAGGTCCAAAGACGTACCTCCATAGGTTAGAAGACCCACCCCTAAACCCCATAATTTTCTAATCCCTCTCGGGAAAAGGGTTCAGAACCTAAGCCCTCAAGACCGTGAGCCATATATGATCCTGAAACCCTAAAGCCTCAAACATCTAAATCCCTGAGCGGTAAACCCCAAAGCTTGAAATCCTAAAACCCGGAGGCCCTGCATGCCAAGCCTAAAACCCAAGACGCTGATTTCCAATTTCTAAACTATAAGAACTTGAGACCCCAAAACCCTTAATGTAGGGGCCTTAATAGGGTTTGGGCTTGGGGGTTCCCTATACACCCCCAAACCCTACTCAAATTATAAGGGCCTAAACCACTAAACCCTAAACAAACCGCCAAACCCTAAACCCTAAGCCTCTAAACCTTAAAAGCTAAACCCTTACAGGGGCTCTGCAGGAGCTTGCAGACCTCTTAGCCGAAGCTGGAACCCAGCTGATGCAGGCCATGAAGCTTCAAGCTTTATTCGGTCGAGTGTGTAGGGCTCTGTTGTTTTAATGGTTTACTCTTTGTAAGGGGCTATAGGAGTTCTAAGGGGTCTGTCTGTCTGTCTGTCGGTCGGTCTGTCTGTCTGTCTATATATATATATATGTATACACACATATATATGCATATATGTACATATATATATATATATATATTACACATCTAAGAAGTGCTGAACGTATATGTATGTGTGTACGGTCAGGGAGTCATAAGGTGGTTCGCTTGAGGGAAGGGCTGGGTAAAAATTATCGAAGGGATTCTAGAGGCTAACAGGGTATTTAGACGGGTTTGCCAGGGTTGTGTAAGGCTTAAACCCTAAACCCCACACCCCAAAACGGGGCCCAGCATGCTTCGGCTTTGCCGAGACCCGAAATATTCCTAGTTTGCAGTCTATCATCCCAAATCGTTAGAACCTCCTCCCGGACCCCGATCTAGGGTTTTAGGGATTAGCTTTAGACTCGCACACCCATGTTCCAGATTTTATGAGGGCTTATACGGCCTCTTTTTGGGGTAGATAGGGCTCACTATCCTTAATTAAGGACCCATGATCAGGATCTATGAATGCCCCTTCACCCCTCATCTCCCGAGAGCTTCGAAACCCTAAGCCCTAAGCCTTACCAAAACCCTGGCGTTTTTACGTCTTGCTCATACGCAGGCGGCGTGACGTTCTTGATCGAAGGATTTCAGAGCTGAGGGTTCTAACTATAGGGCTTCAGAGCTGTGGAGTTTCGCGTCTAGGGTTGTCGGCATTCAACATCTCAGGCTTTAGGGCCTTTAGTAAGTGGGCTGCAAAGACAAAACAATCCGATCGAAGTGAGCCCATTGTTGCAAATGCTTGTGGCGTTGCGATCTGTGACAAGGACTGAAGTAAGGAGACGTCGCATGTCGGCATGCGTGTTGGCACATCTCGAGTTCTGGCATGTCGTCATGTTTTTGCACTCCCTCTCTCTCTCTCTCGCTGCTCTCCTTTCGTTCCCCAGAGATCGCACGGGCACATTTTTTGCGCGTTTGGGCATAGGTTGCCATGCACATTTTCCGTCCTTTTGGTATCGCGGCCTGAGTTGGCACATTTCGCGTTTGGGCATGACGGCATGTTGTGGCATGAGTTGGCATCTTATGAGACATATAACCCCGTGTATAACTACCCATGAACCTCCATGTAGGGTTGAGGGCAAAAAGGGATTTCAGGGGACATCCTGCGCTCGGAAGCAAATCGCACGTAGAGGTATTTCCTAGGTAGTATTTGGGAGACCCCTTAAAGGGGACCTTTCGCAACCTGACCTCCGGCTCCCTTAAAAGGATCTATATCCCCGAGGGTCCTGCTGGTCCTAACTCCTAGTATCCTTGCAGCCTTACAACTGAAACCCAGGAAAGCGCTTCTAAACTCTGGTCCGCTTACGGTTTGAAGACCCTAAAGCCTGTGCCCACACCCCATCTATGCAGAATGGCCCATGACAGTATGGTGGGCATGGGCTGGCCTTTCTGTCATTAAGGCCTCTATACTACTTGGGTTTGCGGTTTGGCTATAGGATCCTTCTTGTTAAAGCAGAAAATTGTTGCCAAACTTCGACTTGCAGCAGTCCAATGAATCCTTGTGCAGAAGCCCTAGAAATCCCAAGCCCTTTAACCGCTCATGAAGCTCCTAAGCCCACAAGTCTTAAACCTCAAAGCCTTATCTCCTCCTAAAACCGATAAACCATATCCCTAAACGATTACTTCCTAAGTTCCTATAGGCTCTACATTCTTAAATCCTCAACTTCCAGATCCCACTTGACATGCCGGAAACACTGAAGCCTACACTAATCTCCTTAACCAAGAGGGTCCATATACTACTGTTATGGAATCAGGTTCTAACCGTAATGGGGATGGTCTTTTCGGACCTATGGTAGTATATGTGGACCCTTCGGGTAAGTTCCCTCCCATACTTTTCAGGCCGGTGGTTTGGAGATGGAAAGGCGGAGGGCGCTCATGCCTGGAAGGTGCCTCAAGCATTCAGGGTTTAGGGTTCAGGTTTGGGGTTTAGGGTTTAAGGTTCAGAGATACTCTGAGGGTTACTATAAGTGTTATGGGTTTATGGGGTTTGCAATGTCTAACGGGGTTGTATGTGTGGGCTTGTGGGGTTTAAGGTTTCAGGGGTTTAGGGTTTCGAGAGACTGCTCGACAAACGAGACCGCTCCAAACACTGCCTCCTTTTTATTTGACCACTGACGGTTTGCAGGATCCAGGCTGCAATGGAAACCGTACAGCATGCAGCTGTTTTGAAAAGGACGTGCTGCTTAGCTTCCAGCGACATGTGACAGTTGTTGCCGGCAGCAACCCGGGCTAAATCTCGACTCGATGTCTTTTCTGGGTTCAACATGTGCGGAGCGCGTGACTCAAGGTGAGGATTCAAGGCTTCTGTTTCTTTGGAGACTATATATGGGGCTTGCAGGGCCTGAAGCCTATAGGCCCTTGCCCTGGTCACAGGAAGCAACTCGATTGTTCGGACTTCCGAAACCCCAAAGCCCTGAATCCCGAAACTCTACAGCTTCCTCATACCTTACGAGTCTTAAGTTCTAAACCCTGAACTTCAAGCCGCAGGCCTTAGACCTTAATTGAGCCATGTGTGTGCATATATTTTTATATACTTAACAAGCCCTAAATGCTGTGTAAGTAATCGCCCCTAAATCCTAATCTGGAGGCGTCTTGCACTCCGCCTCACATTTCTCACGCTGCAGGCTGGCACTGCGCAGCTTCAGAGAGTATCCTTTGTTACTTTTTCTATTCTTGACTTGGTGACCATCCCGCTTCTTTGTTCTTGTCCCTATCATCAGAGACAGGTGGGGTTTGGGGTTTTGGGGTTCTCCGCGCGAGTACGTTGAGTGGCTTGGGATCCACATGTATGCTGGGTGGAGGAGGGATGTAAATCATAAGTTCCTACACGCAAACCCGGAACCCAAACCCAAAACCCATGGTCCTTTCCCGACGGCTCCAAGTATACGCAGACCACCGTTTAGCGAACACCCCGTCTTTGAGGGCAATCCCTTTGAGGTAGGGCAGGGCGGTGGGGATGGTTAATCAACAGCCTCAACTCCGCAGACAGTACCTACTTTGGGCGAAAGCCCAAACATTACTCTTACTTTGGGCGAAAGCCCATGCATAGCACCGAATACCTACCTTTGGGAGTTGAAGTCCATATTATGGGGGTTTCCGAAAACAGGGGACCCTAATGTAGTACCCTAAATAGTAGGATCCTCATCATAAGGCCCCCCAAAATAAGGTACCCTAATTTTCGGAAACTCCCATATGCGTCATATATACATAGCTTGGGCTACTTTGAGCCCCAGGGGTTAGCAGTTTGGGGGTCCAACAGCCTAAACGAGGAGTCATAAGAGCCTTGGGGTTCAGGAATGAGGGTTTGAGTTTGGGCTTTAGGGTTTAGGGGTTTGGTTTTGGGGGGTTTAGGTTTCAGGGTTTAGGGGTTTGAGTTTAGGGTTTAAGGCGATATATAGGGTTTAGGGATTGAGGTTTAGAGTGTAAGGCAGAAGGTTTAGTGCGTGGAGTTTAGGGGACTTTGGTGCGTTTGTGTTTGGCAGTCTATCTTAGGAACCCCAAAAGGACATAAGCTTCATTATAAGCGGGTTTATCCCTATCCTTGTTTTTGCTTATGTGCTTTTTCGGGGCCCTACTTGGAGGTTCATGGGTAGTTATAAGTAGGGTTATAAGTGGGTTAACTATACTTATAACCAATATTAAGGGACTTATAGCCCCACTTATAACTACCCATGAACCTCCAAGTACTATCGTTTGCGATCTGACGTACTTCACTTTTGTAAGGCGCAGGTCCGCAGAGCTCCAAAGGAGGGTTTCGGATTTAAGGTTACTTGGAGGTTCATGGGTAGCTATAAGGGTTCCTTTAAGGGTCCCTTTAAAGGGATCTATAGAGATTCTATAAGGGTATAGGGTTTAGGGCCTACTTGGAGGTTCATGGGTAGTCATAAGTAGGGTTATAAGTAGGGTAATTGTACTTACAACCCATATTAGGGGACTCATAACCCCACTTATAGCTGTACCCATGTACCTCCAAGTAGAGTTTACCTGGGTAGCGGAAAACCCTACACCCTAGAGTGAAGGGACCAGTCATAACCTACTTTTTTGGTAGGATTTAGGGCTACAGGTCGGGTTTAGGGTCAGGCTTGTTTCGGAGTCACTGTGTGTGCTACAGAGCTTGCTTCAGAACTGCCACTGTATGCTAAGTTATATCTGTTGTATTATCGCCTTTAATATTAATAGTGCTGCTTTGACTATGTGCTACTATGCTCGCATGGGTGCACATGTGCATTCCCTGCAAAGCCTGAGAAGCAAGACTACGCCCGCGACCTAAAGCCCAGTACCCTAACCCCCGGAAGCACCAAACCCCCAAAGCCTCCAACACCGGAAAACCCGGAAGTCTAATAGAACCCCTAAACTCCCGAACCCCGAAACTCTAAATCTCAACTTCCAAGCTCGGCAGGCTTGCGCTGCTCGCGCATTTGATGCATGGCGTCGCAACTCGACTCAAATGAATGTTTTGTTTGGTTTGGTGGACGGTGGTGCAAAAGTCAGGGAGTCAGGGTTCTGGGTTTACATGGTGCCCCGCCCTTTCTTGCTTCAAGCTATGACACTAGGAGAACCGGAGCCGGCCTAGCACTGAACAAGATACAGTAAAAGCCCAAAAGTTGGAAACCCCATAGCCCCAATCCTTAAGAGTAATGTATAAGGAATCCCAGCACTATTTGGCCTTAATCCGGTTTCCAACTTTAATTTGGGGTTTACTGTAATCCATGCCAGGGCCAGGGTATCGCTGGGTATGTAGACTTTGTTTCAGGCCAGCCCTGAAGCCACCAAATGGGTTTAGGGTTTAGGGGTTTAGGGTTTAGAGTTTAGGGTTTAGGGAACAAAACCAGACTCCACAGGATGTTGTTCTGCACACACTCGTTAGTTAGAGGCTGGCCTGCACAACAGGGTTGCTTGCTTTTGTAGCTGTAACAAAGGCATTCGACGATTACTATAGGGGCCTTTATAGTAACCTATACTATTTGGGTGGGTTCCTTGTTGTAATTATAGTATAATGGGCCCAAAACCCTATTCTAATTATTTATAAAGGCCCCTACACTAAATCCTTATACTAGCCCTTATAGTAGCCCTTATAGACCCCTTTGAAGGAACCCTATTCTAATTATTAAGGCCCCTAAGTTAAGTATCCCTGTGCCTCTAAACCCGAAGTCCCACCTCACTAATCCCAAATCCTCTTCGACGCTCAAAGTTATCACCATATCGGAGTTTCGAATATTAAGGGTACCTTTAAAGGGATCCTTTCAGGGTTCCTTAAAGGATCTACAGGGGTTCAATAAGGGGTTTAGGGTTTAGAGTTTCCGACAATTAGGGATACCTTTTTTCGGGGTCTTTATAATAAGGATCCTACTATGCAGGGTACTATATTAGTGTCCCCTATTTACGGAAGCTCCCATATACAGCCTCCTGTATACAATCCCGGCATAGAGCCCGTGCAAAGGAAATGTTGTTGGTAATCCTAGGTGTATGAAGGCCCGAAAGCATGATTCAAAACCCTAAATGCAGATCCCAACTTCTGTTGCGAAGGCAATTTGCTTCTCCAGCATTCCGAGCAACACCAGGCAAGCAAGTGCTTAATAAAGCTTGTAAGATCCGACCCTGCCACGGAGCTTCGTTTTACCCTTGTTTCAAGGGTAATTCAAGAAAGGTCGGTTTGCAATGGCTTTGTAAGAGGACCTCAAAACGGGGGCTATATCGGATTTCGGATTTCAGAGTCTTTACCCTGGAGTGGCTGAACCCCATACATATCGAAGTGGCCTAGCCCCTTGCACGCCAAGGCGCCTACAAGCAGGGCACGAATTCCGAAAGCCTCCCTTCCACTTCTCTCCACTACAAGAAACTAAACCGCATTGAAGACCTGACATCGACCTACGTAGTCTTAGGCCGGTATGGTTTCGGATGGGGGTCTGTGTTCGGACCACTCTGTGACCTTGATGACCTGAAGCGGGGAGCAGCAAGGGGCCAGTAAGCATCATATCCATTCGCTTCGGGTTCGGGATTAAAGCCTTTCTGAGTGAGTTCTAACAACAGCCTATAAACCTTAAGCCCTAAGCCTCAGACGCCCAACCCTAAACCCCATGCCTGAAGCCCGAAACCGAAACCCAACTGTCCCTCAACTCTAAACCCTTAAGCAGGCGCTTGCCTGCCTTCGGTCCTGGCGCGCAGCCAGCGTGCAGCGTCGCAGGGCCATCGCTGGAGCAGTCAGGTGCTGGAGGTTTTAGTAACATCTTACTATAGGGTTTGCTATTATTAGTTCGTCGGGTTAAGCCATGGTTTTCATCCTGAAGCCTACACGCACATATTTGGATATATACACGTACACATGCACGCATATGTTTATGTATATTTATACACACTCATTCAGACATACGCAAATACATACATACATGCGTGCATGCATACATACATACGTACGTACACACGTGTGTGCGTACATACTTACCTACCTACCTACCTACCTTATAATACATATACATACATACACACATACATACGTATGTACGTACATACGTACATGCTCACCTACATGCACACAAACATATGCATGTAATTACATACATATAC
This sequence comes from Symbiodinium sp. clade A Y106, assembly GCA_003297005.1. NCBI lineage: Eukaryota > Dinophyceae > Suessiales > Symbiodiniaceae > Symbiodinium > Symbiodinium sp. clade A. The sequence continues at coordinate 55,702 of BGNK01003099.1, read as the reverse complement.
ATATGTACATACATACATACGTACGTACATACATACATATACCTACATACCCAATAGACCAAAGAAGGAAAGATTCCTTTGCCTACGTGGGCAAGATTTAACTACAGCAGCAAATTTTAACTATGCCGCGGCGCGTCGTTTTTTGACTTTGCGTTTTGCCGTTTGACTTTGCGACTTGACTTCGTAGGCCAAGCTAGTTTGTTTACATGTTTCTCTTGACTTCGTGGGCAAAAGTTTACCACGAAGTCAAAACGAAAGCCCTGAACTACCCGGGCCAAAAAGAAACTTCCACACAAACTTCCTCGCTCGTCTTGGCAAACTTCCTCTGTTTTGGGTGGCTAAATCGCACAGCAAGTTTGCTAAAATAGAGACATATCCCCCCAAAGCAATGTCATCCAACCCAAAACAACAGATAGGCGCTGCAGCTTGCGAGGTTTGCCTCCATGTGTAACAGAGACCAGGAGAACAGACATGAATGCGAGCAGAGAGAAAGCAAAGATATCACTTGAGAGTCACGTGAGAGTGTATACCCACTTTGGAGGGCAGTGTTCCGAGGCAAACTTTCGAGGCGCTTTGAAGGAAGTTTGCAAAGAAGTTTGGTGGAAGTTTACAGGCCGTTTGGTTGAAGTGTTGAAGTTTCAGCTTGCCAAAAACAAACTACTGCAAAACTGACACCGACAAGCGGCAGTTTCGAGGAAATTACCTTAAAACTTCCTCTCAAGCATTTTGACTTCGGCGGCCTGCTCATTTTAAATTTGGCGGCATATTTTGCCCACAGCGCCAAACCGAAAGTTCACTATGAAGTTAAAGTTGTTACTTTGCAAGTTGACTTCGAGAACGAAGTTAAAGCAGGCAAAGCTGAAATTTCTAACTTTAGGTACGAAGTCATTGTTCTGACTTGTTTGGTCGATGAATGCACGTACATACATAGATACCTACATACATATTTACATGCGTATGTACGTATGTACGCACCTACATACCTACATACATTACGTGCATACATACATTACGTACACACATACATACATCACATATTATTTTTTAATTATTCATCCATTGACACCCTACAATCGAAAGCTTTGACTCTGATAAGGACCCTTAGTTTGTCCTGATGTCTCAGCGGGGCTCATCTATGGCGGCGATAACCATCTCGATGGTATTGATGACAACCAGCGCTTGGAGGAGGGAAAGTGGGTTCGAGTGAATGCTCGGGCATGCACCATGGTGTTGCAAAGCGTGGCAGAGCCAATACGGATGGACATGATAGCGAGGCGAGTAGTGCAGAGCATAGTGAAGATGATGTTCTTGCTGCATACCACGCACCAGCCAGGCGGAGCATCGGAGAGGCCGATCGTCCTCACGGCTCTTCTTATAAACCCTAATATTGAATTTTTAGGGACCCGACAAAAAAGTAGGTTCTGGTGGGTTAAGGTATGAACACGCGGACTCTAAGCATCCGTTGTTTAGAAGGGCTGCGAACCTAAACTCCGACACCTTGAGTCCGATATGGGAGTTTCCGAAAATTAAGGGTACCTTATTTTGGGGTCCTTATAATAAGGATCCTACTATTTAGGGTACTATATTAGGGTCCCCTATTTTCGGAAACTCTCATATCCTAGTCCCAAGACCCTAAACCGTGACCCTTAGCCGTAAAGCCCCAACCCCTGGAACTTGAAAGCTTTTCCTATTCACTTCCTGGGGCTCCAGTTACACAGATAGTAGGTGACTAACCATGCACATAATATGTAACCCAGTTAGCCAGTATCTAGCAAAGAATGTCTTTTTAAAGACCCTCTCTGCATACTCATATAATATGTAACCCAGTAAGCCATTAATTATCATCCACCCTGAACTCTTCACCGAAAACCCTAAAAGGTAACTGGGGCCCTGGGGTTTAAACCTACCTTTGGTTAGTAGGGAATGGAAGAATGGTAGTAATAGTAGTTATAATTGTACCCCATTGCTCAATTTCCTACTAACCAAAGGTAAGTAAATGGCAGGTTGAATGAAGGCCCCTACTATAGAACCCTATTATAGATCCCTTATAGAAGCCTTTTTAAAGATCCCATTAAGTTAAAGGGCCCCAAAACCCTTTTCTAATTATTGGCAGGTTCCGGCAGCGGCGCTGGGTGCGGCTACTGACCGCCGCATGTCGGCTCTGGGCCCTCGAGGCAAGCGCGCAAAGAGGTTTTGCACGGCGTTCTATAGGGCTTTGTGGTGGTTCTAGAAGGATGCTGGTGGGTTTCTATTCGATTTGTCAGAGTTTCTGTTATGCTAAAAATAAGTGGGGCTCCATGGGGGTTGAATCGTATTGATGGCTTCATTAAGTAGTTTAGTGCAAGCATAGGAGGAGGTTAATTGTAGGGCTGGGCGATTCGTCTTAATGGGGTGCATAACGAGCAGACTCTCAAAGGCTTTATCCAAGTTCCCTAGCACTGAGGGATTTACGGTGTTGTCGAACAGATGGCCGAACTAATTTTCCCGCAAACTAAGTTCATGCATCGGTTTAACTGAGGCTTGGGTGTATGTTTCAAGCAGTTTTACCTGAGGTGTAGCTTAGCGGGCTTCTTGAGGGTTTGGGGCACATGCTTTGAGTTAAACTGGGGCTTCAGGGTTTCGGGTTGCGGGTGCTGGATTAAGTGTAAAGTCTTGGGGTTCAGTGAGGGTTCAGGGCTTCGTGTGTCAGAGGCCAAGGGCCAAGGAGCGTCTACAGGATCTCCAGTTGGGTTCGTTTTTGTAGCGGCCCAACAGTGTCGCTGTGCGCACGCGAGAGAGACAGAGAGAGAGAGAGAGAGAGAGAAAGAACAGGCCAGACGTCGAAGACCCCAACTATACGGTCGCGGGCAGCAGCCTTCATGAAACTTGTGCTGAAGGATTCAACTTGATAACCAATACCCTAAGCCCAAGAACCCAAGAATTAACCTTGAGTTAAGACCTGAGAGTTTGGCCGTAAGATACCATACAACAGTAAACCCGAAACTATCCGCTGCCGCCCCTCTCCTCCCGCGATAATGCCGAAACCCTAAACCCTAAACCCCTAAACCCCGACCTAAACCCCTGAACCCCGAAACCCTGAACCCTGAACCCCTAAACCCCTAAATGAGTTGAGCACCTTAAGGCAGGATGCGGGATTGAAGGTTTTCAGGCCAAGGGTTGAGACCGATGGGTTTGAGGGTCCCTCTACAGGAAACCCTACAAAGTTGGAAACCGGATAAAGGTCAAATAGTGCTGCGATTCGTTATACATTACTCTTAAGGATGGAGGCTATGGGCTTTCCAACTTTTGGGCTTCTACTGTAGTCTCTTTTGTATTTCCTTGTTGGGGGGTCCCTGATAAGATCCTGAATATAGAAATTTGTTTACACCAAGAGAAGGAACTACATAGGAGACTGCGGGTAACCCTTATAGAAACCGTATAGTAACCCTTATAGTGGCCCTTTAAGAAACCTTATGGTATCCCTTCCGGTCACCCTTACAGAGACTCCTAGGCCCTAGGCAGAGTGTATAGCATCGGTTCCTTCTACAAAGACGTTCGGCTGCTTTAGCCGTCAGGCCAGGTCCTCGCTACAGTTTTCGCCGCATCCCTCCCGTAGAGCGCAGTATACATATGGGAGTTTCCCAAAAATGACGGGTTCCTTATTTTGGGGTCCTTGTAATAAGGATCCTACTGTTTCGGGTACTGTATTAGGGTCCCCTATTTTCGGAAACTCCCATATGCAGTATACCCATAGGCTCCATAGTAGTTCCTTTTTGGGATAAGCTCATAGGATTCTAAATATGAACACCAAAAGGAACTACCATGGAGCCTCTGGGTATAGAGAGAATCTTTGAACTCGAGATGCCAATTTCAGTTTTTCAGTTGGAGTGTTTCGAGCCAACCCCCCCCCCAAAAAAAAAAAACATCGCAACTTGTTGCCTTCGCGCAGGCTGCAAGAAATGCCGGGAGCTCGGGCTAACCTCAGGGTAGCGGGCTTTCAGTTTCTAGGCTTCAGTCCTGCAAGATCAAGGGTTTGTGGCTTCGTGCTGCAAGTGGAGGGCTGCATGTTCTGAGTCTGAGCATAAAAGCATCGAAGTTTAGGTTTACCTAGAGGCTCATACCCTACCCCTTTTTTAGGATACCTAGTTTTATGGTTAGGATCTGTTATCTTAAAAAGTAGGCGCCCTAAAAAAGGGGTAGGGTATGAGCCTCTAGGTANGGTTTACCTAGAGGCTCATACCCTACCCCTTTTTTAGGATACCTAGTTTTATGGTTAGGATCTGTTATCTTAAAAAGTAGGCGCCCTAAAAAAGGGGTAGGGTATGAGCCTCTAGGTAGAGTTTAGAGTGTAGGTGTTGCTGCTATTCACACCATTGTTGGGGTTGCAGTTTTCATTCGGTCATTGTTGTCTTTTTTCGATGCCAGCATGTCAAGACCAGCATGATTGTCAAAGTTTCTCCATCGCTACCCTATCCTACCCTACAGCCAATCCCCTCATTAGAATCGCCCTTATAAACATTATCCGACAAAGACAAAAACCCATAGTAGCCTTGCGTTCCAGGCATGGAACTCTGGCAAGTTCCACACAGAAAGACCTGCATTGCAAACAGAAAGAGCCCAAGACATTCGCTCCACAGCCTAGCCTACAGGATCTAATTTCCAGGTTCCTACACTACGGTTGATGAAATAAATCCTTCATTGCCCATACTGAGGAATATACCATAATTCCCATAGTTTAGGGTCATTAAGGTATCGCAGGATTTATATCATCAACCGTAGCACCTTTTCTGAAATTTCTATTCAAGCCCAAGCCACTGGAAGACCCTTGACTACCCAGGCCGGGCCAGAGACATCTTGCATGCAATGCGGCGCCCCGGCAAGATACCGTTCAGATATTCTGAAACCCCAAACCTGTAAACCTCCAAACGCAAAGCCCTAAAGCCTAACACCTAAATAACCCCAAACCTGTAAACCTTCGAACACAAAGCCCTAAAGCCGAAAACCTGAATAACCCCAAGCCTGTAAACCTTCGGACACGAAGCCCTAAAGCCTAAAACCTGAATTACCCCAAGCCTGTAAACCTTCGGACACAAAGCCCTAAAGCCTAAAACCTGCATTACCCCAAGCCTGTAAACCTTCGGGCACAAAGCCCTAAAGCCTAAAACCTGAATAACCCCAAGCCTGTAAACCTCCGGACACGATGCCCTAAAGCTTAAAACCTGAATAACCCCAAACCTGTAAACCTTCGGGCACAAAGCCCTAAAGCCTAAAACCTGAATTACCCCAAGCCTGTAAACCTTCGGACACAAAGCCCTAAAGCCTAAAACCTGAATTACCCCAAACCTGTAAACCTTCGGACACAAAGCCCTAAAGCCTAAAACCTGAATTACCCCAAGCCTGTAAACCTTCGGACACAAAGCCCTAAAGCCTAAAGCCTGAATTACCCCAAACCTGTAAACCTTCGGACACAAAGCCCTAAAGCCTAAAACCTAAATCCGTCAGTCCTAGGGCTCTCCCTTCTCGAGGAACCTGGAATCCAATCTGGTGCTTCAAGGGTGCTTCTGACTAGCCTTAGTACTATTGTGGGGGCTTCGTAGAATGGGCCCCAAAACCTCATTCTAAGTATTAAGGCCCCTATATTATACTGCCCTCATAGATCCCTTATGGTAGCCCTTATAGACCCCTTTAAAGGAAGCCTATTCTAATTATTAAGGCCCCTAGAGTCGACCCTTGCTCTCTGAAAGCGGGCGGAAACCGTCGATCTTATTGGTCTGTGTGGCCCCTCAGTGAGCCTTCCCTAAGGTTCCATGTAGCCAAATAGGATTCCTTTAAGGGTACCATAAGGGATCCTTTAAGGGGTTTATAAGGGTTCTATACAGGTTTAGGGCAAAGGAGGCCATGTCCATGTACCCAAATAGTGTATACTTTGGCCCTAGAGTACTCCCTATATAGGTACATTGGGCCCAAGGTATATTACCCTAAACCTTACCGTTTGGGTACGTGGACCCTCAAAGCTTGACACATTTTCAGAGGTCCCGTCGCTGCCGGTACGGGGTTTAGGGGTTTAGGGTTTAGGGTTTAGGGGTTTAGGGTTTAGGGTTTAGGGTTTAGGGGTTTAGGGTTTAGGGTTTAGGGGTTTAGGGTTTAGGGTTATGATGCATATCATAAGTGTAAGCGCCTACTCGGGGGAAGGGACCCGCAAGTCTAATCCTACCTGCTTACTGCTACGTCCTCTGACCCTCTATATAACACCTTAAACTACGTACCATAGGCACTTTTTTGTAGGGTTCAAGCTTTCAGTCTCGACAAAACCTGTTTGTAGTTTGAGTCCGCAAAGTCGAATCATCTACCTTCACCCCCAAAACCGGCCTTTGTAAAGGACCTATACAATAAAATATCATAATGAGGATTTTGGCTGGCTAATTGAATGTCGGGCTCGGGGCTGTAAGAACAACCTCCAGGGTACCGTTCTTGCACTACCACAGTCTAGTGACCCAGTAGTACTCACTAGGCAAGCCCGCAGTTTGCAAGGCAATGTCTACATGGCAGACGCGCTTTACTGCCGGAACTGTGGCCTCCGACGCCAGGCAGGGCCCGCAACTTCCCTTTGCTCGATCGAGCTATCTATCGATCCATTTATCTATCTACCCATCTATATTTCCATGGGTTTAGACTCGGCTCTTGTGATTGGGTTTAGGGTTCAGAGGGTTCTACAAATTACAAATTGGGATGTACATTGTGTCGAGGATCCATGTTTAGAGTCAAGTCACATTTGAGCATGCTCCCCCTGTCACCCCCCGGCCTTCACTCCCCCACTCCCCCACACTGGATCAAGGCATGTAAGCACCAGCGAAGCCAATGTTGCCAAGTTTAGCTTGGGAGTTTATGACAAGGAAGAGCCCGTTGATCTAGACCCGCTAGAGTCGACTCCTTGGTACAGGGACCCGCCCAACAGGAATCCAAGTCCAACAGCCCCGCCCCCCATATCACTCAGATTACAGTCGGACTGCAGCAGGTTAACTTGTCCATACCTACTGTTACTTTTGGGGTCCACAAGCACTAGAACGCATTTGACTGGTGGGACTGAGTGTCCCAAGAGGCTGCCTATGAGTGCTTGCCGGCCATATCCTCGAAAAACTCACCTCTTATATAGGGGCCTTGGTAACTGCAATAGGGTTTCTTAAGGGTTCCTGTATAGTAGTACTGTGGTTATGAGGCCACTTGAGCTCCAGCTCCTCAAACCTTAAAACACTGCCGAGTTCTGTGGCCTCTACATTGGTCATGCCCGGAGCGTCCAGAACGAGAGCGCTTAAAGTCAAAACCAGCCTTGCCATAAAGCCTCGGATGCTATGACCCTGATCGAAAAGCTGTTAAGTCACTGGTGGATCCCATAAATGTACAAACCTGAACATTCCATTCTTCATGTCGGATCCTTTGCACCAAACCTGGAAGATTGAAACCCCTACAGGCCATGACCTCATGGATCTTACATGTTGTTATTTGCCTTTATGCTTATGAATGCAATCATCAGACTAGTGCTGTTTGTTTCAGCACGGGAGGCCCGGAGCAACTCGCCTTCCAAGCGGCTTCTGTCAGAGCATCTCAGGCCGAGCGCATTTCTCTCGCAGATGTGTGCATGATCACTCATATGGCTCACGGTACTGCTGCCATTCTTGCAGTTGCTGCTCCTTGCAGAATACTCTACCTAAACCCACAAAGTAGGTAACATAACAGCCCGAAGCCTATATTCTGCGAATATTCTACCTATTCTTGAAACGCTGTTGCAGGGGGACGGCTTCTCCCGAGCCCTGCAAGCATGGGCCCTGTCAGGTTTCTGATCCACTGTTAGAAATACTTTAGGAGGATTAGTGCTAGGATCCCTTATACTTTACCTTACGGGCATGAGGATATTGATGTTCCAACTTTCTGGCTTCTACTGTAATCTGATTGAGCGTTCGGGGATGGTGTTCTATCTTTGTCATAGCGAGGTTGCACTTTACATTGCTATGGGTACTTACACCCAATAAGGAATGGACATTTCAAGTTTCCATAGTGCCTCAACCTTGAAGTAGTTACGGCACGGGGAGGAGAAACTTGTGATGCCGGGTGCAAGGAGCAGGAAAGCAGGGCTTGCAGGATTTTGCCTTGAGGCGGAGGGCTTCAGCATTGTACTTAGTAGCTGAATGAATACACTTTGCGCTTCTTGGGATAACGTTTCCCCTTCTAGAGCTGAGAGTTTACAGTTTTATGGGCTTCAGCAACCAAGTTAACATGTTTTCGGGTCAGAGCTCAGGGCTTGAACACTTGTTCGATTTAGGTTCTCATGGTGCACGCAGTACAAGTCTGGATTGACATACGAGCGATCCATCGTAGTGCTCATATGCCTGACAGTCTGTGACATGTGCCTCTGAGTATCACAGCCTCCCTTATGACTATTTAAGAGGTCAAAGAGGTCGTCGAACACCAAGGACGACAGCGAAAGAGTGTACAAGAGCTCCCGGTTTCGCCCTAGAGCCGAAGGCCTTCAAGCTTAGCGGTTGAGGGTTTAGGGTTTAGGGTAAACTTCAAGGTCTCGACAAAACCTCAAAACACTGGGTCGGAAACCATGGTCCTGGCTGGATGTCAATTTTCTCCTTTTTGTCACTGACAACATGACATGGTCCTACTTTGTTAGCACTATTTATGCAGAACAAATCTGATTAAGCACCAGCCTAACCCTCAAACGTAGGTTTAAAAATAATGGCCCAACACCCATATAAGGCTATCATTTTAAATGCTTTTGGGGTCCACGAGGTTGCTCCCATGTTATCAGTCGCTCCGGGGGCTACATGTAATGGCAGTATCAGAGACTAATATGAACAATTGCCCATATTAATGCTGAAAGGGTTCCTTGCTGTAACTGTAGTATACGGGAGTTTCCCGAAAATAGGGGACCCTTACTTTGGGGTCCTTATTATAGGGATTCTACCATTTAGGGTACTATATTAGGGTCCCCTATTTTCGGAAACTCCCATACTGTACACCCAAACCTGATTCTGACTACTGAGGCGCCTAAATTACATGGAAAGTAGAGGGGACAGCGCTTTCGGGCCTTGTGTGGCTACCTGTTTCGGGGCCCGAGTGGAGGGTTCAGGCTCAGGACATCTGTTCACTTGTCAGAACCGCCTGTGTGACAGTGTGGCAGCGATTGCACTGCTGTCTAAATGACTCGAACTGCGAATGAGAGAGCCTAATCTTTTTCCCCGAAATCCCCGAAACCAAACCGGAACCCCGACACACGAGACCCCAAATCATCCCTAAACCCTCTCAAGTCTGAGCCTAACATTCCCAGATCTCCAAGCCCTCCAACTTCGCCGTTCGATCGCACTTTCGGCTTAGAAGAACTGTCCCTGCCTAAAGCCCCGTGACTCTCAAAGAGGCGCGGCTTTCTGAATTTGGACGCAGGGTTGCCTGTTTACGGATTTTGGACGCACGGGGTTTGGGAGTTTGGATTTACGGCTTCCTTCGAGACTTTGCAGATTGCAGTCAGAGTGTGAAGTTTGGGCTGCTAGGGTCGAGGCATGGGAGTATCTCAATGCACCATCCAGGGCTTGTAAGGCCGAAATACTTATGAACATTATCTAGATGTATTCTATACAGCGTAAGTTGTAGGTATACAAGAATATGTATATGTATATGTCGACAGGGACATCTATCAGCATGTCCTTGTGTCGTGCTGAAGCCTCTGTTGACTTCCTATCGGATCCCCTGAGACTTTTCAGTTATCTTGGCCATCGCCTGTTTTCAACTGCCGTCACAAACTCAACTGATGCTCATAATGCTGGCCCAAATCGCGCGAACTGTTAGGTTTCTTGTGCTATTCTTGATCGCTGCCGATGTCGCACATTCGTCCCAGCAGGGACCCAAATGATGCTGATGATGCTCGCCCATCTGGTGTGGCGGCCCTGAGCTGCTAAGATTAACGGGGTGGAGCTGAAGGGGCATGGCTTGCTTGGGGGCGGGGGGCGCTGCGGGCATGCAGAGGAGCATTCGGGGAGGACCAGGCGAGGAGGTGCGATCCCTGGGTCAGGCCCAGACCGAAAACCCCCCGAAACCCAAGGCTGAAGCTGCAGAAGTGCCACATATGCTACCACTTTTGGGTTATCATTTCTTTTTGTCGTCCTCACAAGGGTAGATTATTGGGGTTAAGGCAGGGTTTAAGCCCCGAGCGGCCTGCATCCCAAAGCCATCACCTAAAGGGTCCTAGGTACTGTTATGGGTGAAAGTTCCCCAAATCGTATTTAAATACTAGTAATTCCTAATCTAGAGACCGTACATTTATATAATGGGTCCCTAAACCCTAAACCTAGAAGTACTTAGGACCCTTTGGGTCACAAAGCCTGCGCACCCGCGCAGGACCGACGCTGTGGTCAGAGCCATGGGTCCAAGGCAGGCTTTAGGGTTTACTGGCGAAATTGAAGCTTGATACCTGAACCCTCAAAGGTAAATAAAACAATTGCCCCAAACCTATAAAGGGCTACTATACTACTACCTATAGTCTCCATTGTAGTTCTTTTTTTGGTTTAACCAAATATATAATTAGGATCCTATAAGGTAACCCCAAAAAGGAACTACAATGGAGACAATGGAGACTATAGGTAGTTTTGGGAGTCCAGGTAGGGCTTATGATACTGTTGAGCGGCTTAGGGCTTAGTCACGGCTTTGCAATTGTGTGTCTGGTGTTTAGGATGGTTTAGGGTTTAGGGTTTTAGACTTTAGATCTTACGGCGTCTTACGGTAATTGGTACCGTGTTTCGGGCCGGAGCGAGTTCAGGACACATGCCTTTTTGGGATGGTTTCGAGGGTTTGGGGCCTGGTACTGAAAGCTTGTAATGCTTCGGGGTTTCAGAGTTGAGGCGGGACCCTATACCCTAAACCCTAAGCCTGGGACCTTGTGGGGAGGGAGAGCAGGATGAACAAGTCAACATAATGAAGGATTGTTGGTTTCGAGGGTTTCGGGGGAAGCCCCTCAACCCTCTAAACCCTTCATTAAACCCCAAACCCTCCCGGACCACTAACAAAGCCACTAAACCCCCTCTTCCAAACTCTTCTAGATCCACCAACACACCCCCTCAATTACAATAGTTCCTAGTCGACCGCGGCGAGCGGGGCCAACACTGCAACCAACGTTGTACAGGGCGGGTTTTGGAATTTTTCGGGTTGAAACTTAAAGTTAAACTGCTGGATGTATAGGGGTTCGGGGCACGACCGCAAGACCACATGGTTTCGGATAACAGCTTAAAGGTGCAGGATTGTTTAACTCTAGGGTGCACCTCTGAGTTCCTCTAAACCCAAAGCCCCGAGACCTGAACATGGCAGGAAATTCCCCTAAACCCAAAGCCCCGAGACCTGAACATGGCAGGAAACCTGCAGCGAACTATTTGCTCATGAAACATGCGGGCGCTGACACCTACGCAGTGGGACATGGCGCGGCTCAGGGTTTCGACCGATTCATTTTCTCGGGCACTCTGCTTGGAGGTTCATGAGCAGTTATAAGTGGGGTTATAAGTCCCCTAATATGGGTTATAAGTATATAGTTACCCTACTTGTAACCCTACTTATAACTACCTCCAAGTGGGGTCACAAGTTATTTGCGGGTTCACGACCGGATCCGGAATCCAAGTAGGGCCAGAGGTAGATTCAGACTAACATGGAGCCTGATTCAGAAAGCCTCGTTCTTTATTAGAGCTCCGTGTATGAATCCTAATATTTTGGGGGTATAAATATGGGGCCAGGGTTTCTTGATCAGGTTCCTACACTAAAAGATCAGGTGCGAGAAAGGCTCTGTTGCTTTGCACTCGAAGCTTTACAGTGTCTTCTAAGGGTCCATGTACTGTAGGGGGCGTACTAATTTGAATGGGGTTTTGGGGTATATTATACTGTAGGTAAAATAATTAGGGACCCCCAAAAGTATCGGTAATTATTTGGGCCCATATATTACCCGTATGGTATATACATGGCCTGAAAGTAAACCTTGTATAGATATTTTTGGGCCAAAGTATATACGGATGCAGGGACCCTTAGGACAAGATTTCACTTCATTTGCCCAATACGCAATATGAGTGGAATCCGAAGCCCTGCACCCTGAGTTCGTTTATCCTGTTTTGGGGTAAATCTCCGCAGTCTTCTGGATCTGAGCTGGGCCGTACACTTGCACCGCGTGAGTTTTCTGGGCCAAGGCATGCACAGAATATTATTGCATGGTGTTTTGGGTTCACACAACTCTCCCCGGTCTGGGCAATTGCCTGCTGAAAATCAAAACCGCATATAGCTGATCTGCAAGATGCTTCCCATCAGGACAATCAAGAGGCATAGGGTCAAGAAGCTCCAACCCCAAACGTCACCACAACCGTTGGACGGAAGAGGCACCAAAGCCGACGGCACATCGATGCGAGGGCCTTACTGTTAGGTGTTTCGGATATAGGTTCTGCGGCTTCAGTATAGAAGCTTGACTAGGTACCAAAACTGTTCTAGGGTTCGCATCACAGTTGTAGCATAACGTACCCGAAACCCCGATTCTAACCCTAAACCCTAAACCCTAAGGCTAGGGCCCTTTCTTGGGACCCGGCCGGGCCTTGGTGTGTGATATCGGCTCCTCGGACCATCATACCTATAGTCTAGTTCCTTTTCGGGGTTACCTTGTAGGCTCCTACTTTAGGGTTTAGGGTTTAGGGATTATATAACAGGAACTAAACTGGAGACTGTAGAGTAGGTAGGTTCAGGATTACAGAGGTCGAGGATTTGGGGTGCGTGGCTTCCGGTTTGCATCGAGCAACCCAACCGTAAGCGCGCAAGTCCCGAAACAGTCGGGCTTGAGGTACCAAAGAAAATTCAGAGGATAGTATCTGAGACCCCAACCCCGCTCTTTGGGCAGTTGGCCCTTTAGGGTTCAAGGGCCCTTCAGCACAGCAGGGAGCAGGTCCCCAGTAGTTTGGGAAGTGCTAGAGCTGCGTTTGCAGTTACCTCGGAGACTCAGAGACTCTCGTCTCTGCCCAAAGGCCCCAAAGTAGTTCTTGTTGGCATTACTTTATAGAATTCTAAACATGAACCCAAAAAGGAACTACTTTGGGGCCTTTGGGTAAGCCCTAAAGCTCTAACCTAACAAAAACTTCAACCCTCAGCTTCAATCCTTTAACCCTGAACGGTTTAGGGTTTAGGGTTTAGGGTGAACCCTGAACACTTGAAGGTTAGAGTAGAGGTTCCAGGTTCAGGGACCCCAGAACCTTCTACTCCGATGTAGTCAGATCTACACAGCCTTCAGCGCGGAAGGACTTTCTGGGAGAGGGAGAGACAAGCTTGGTACAACGTCTTCATGAATCCGCCGGGGGGCCATATTGAATGGTTTCGGGCTTGGGGCTTCTGGGGTTTGGGTGCGGCATTTGCTGTCTTGGGCGTTGGCTTGACGTGATTTTTGTTTTTGCTATGTTTTGCGTAGCTTGCGGGGTTTTTGAGGTTTGACTTTAGGGCAAGGCTTGTAAGGTCTCGGGCTGTACGTACACCTTCACAGGCAAGCGGGTTAAGTCATACTGCCTTAGGGCCGACACATCAGGGGTCTCTGTAGGGGGTTCTAGGACGAATGTAAGGCTTCTTGGGCTTGGGACATTCAAATTTTCAGTATACTATATAGTAGTGGCCGGGACCCTGCGTATCCACGCTCTGACGAAAGATCTAACCCTCTAGAGAAACCATACACCAATAACCATCGCTTGAAATAAAGCCATCGACCCCCAGGCCCAACATCCCACGAGACGAACTGAAGCCACTCGCCGTAGGACCGAAAGCAATGTGAATTGCCCTAAGCTCAAGTCCCAAAATCCTGCTACCCAAGCAACCACCAAACAATTCCGACCAAAACCCGAAGCCCGAAAACCTAACCCAGAATCGTAACTGCAAATCTCACATCCTATGTAACTCCAGGAAGCCATAACCCGAAATCCGAAGCCCGAGACCCCATCATAAATCTAAACCCCTGTACAAAATCCTCCCTTTACCCACCGGATACCCTCTACGATGCGCGCTGTTCAGCACCATCAGGTCTCCATCAGGGGGTCCTTGGAAGGTAGGGGTAAACCCAAAACCCGAAATTCTCAACACCAGATCCCAACTCCGAAGCAGCAGCCGTAAACCCGACGAGACGTACCTAGAGCTCCTGATTATTGTCGTCATATATAATAATATAGGGGCCTTAATAATTACCTGTACTATTTTTGGGGATCCTTGCTATAATCATAGTATATTGGGCCCCAAAACCCTATTCTAATTATTACGGCCCCTATATTAGTCCCGAAAAGGTAGGTTTAGGGTTTCAGAATTTGGGGTTTAGGGCTCCTACTAGCAACCCTGGGCCCTGTCTCTCCATTTTCGGTTTGCAGACTCAGAGCTACACAGGATATGGGATGTATGAGATAAAATAACCTGAACCCTGAAGAGTAGGTAAAATAGTAACCCAATATGTATTCTACCTACTTTGGGAGTCCAGGAAAGGCCGAATAAGTACTCAGAGATTCCGATATCCCTTAATTATTGAATATGCCTTAAATTATAGTAGGAACCCTAACATGATTTAAGGTATATTCCTTAATTCAGGGATATTGGAGTCTCTGGGAGTACTCAGAGTAGCGGTGGTTCGCGCACGTTATGGTATTGTCATAGGGGTTTTACTACAGCTACTTGTTCAGACACTAGAACATCCCAGAAGTATATGAGAGTTTCCTACACTTTATGAAAGCCTGGGGGAAGGATCTTGCTGTAATGGGTTTGCTACAATTAACTAGGTTCACCGGTTCGCATGTAGATTTGGGGAATTCAAAGTTCAAAGCAATTGCCTTCAAGGTTCGGGATGTTGATTTAGGTTTTAGGGTTTTGGGTTGCGGGGCCATCTCCGCCGGAAAATTTGCCCCAAAGCCTTAAACCACAAACCGAATCCGTGTCGGGCCCTTAGGTAAACCCTAAATCCCAAACGACCCTGAAGTCTACACGAGCAAGTCACCGCAGCCTCTCGGTTTGACTTGGACTCAAATTCAAGAGCGGGCATAAGGCGTTTAGGTTTTATGGTGCAGAGTCTGCATGTCAACAGGAGTTTCAAAAATCGAAGGACGCCTCATTGACCCCTAGATATATCCAAGATTTCGTGCTCTTGGAACCCGTTGCCAATTCGCTAAGACACTCCATTAGGTCAATGGGGACTGCTCTCCTTCCTAGACCTTGACCTGCGAGGTTGAACTTCCTTCTCGTCTTCGTTCCGCTGGGCTTGATCGCTCCAGAAATGGGTTGGAATTCCGCAGCTGCTGATCTGATATGCGCGTTCTTAGTCGTCTTCCTGTTGCGGTCCGATTCGGGAAATAAAAATGACATGTAATGACAACTTGATCGTTGCACCTGTTTTAATTACCTTGGTTTGCCAAATTTTTCGTCGGAACTTTAACATAGCTTTTCCAAAAGGGGTGCTGCAATTGAGGGCCGAGGTGGGCCCTTATAGCCAAGAAGGATTCCGTGGGCTGCATATCAGATGATGAGCCTATAGGAAGCTAACCTTAAGGGTGCATGTGTACCCATATAGTATATACTTACTTACTTTGGTATATACTACATGGGTACATGGACCCTTTGGGTACTCCCACGGCTGCACGACTCAGTCTAGAGGGGGTCTAGAGTCATAACGACCCTTAGGTGGGGTAGGGGGGAGGGGGGTTGGGGGCTTGAATACCTAAGAAGGACCTAATAAGACTTATTCAAGGAAGTATAGTTCCCTACCTCCCCCTTACCCCCCTAAGGGTCCCTATGCCTTCCTGAAGCACAATCCCAGCAAGATCCTTTCGGCGAGCTCCCAGAACCAATATAAGGAGAACTATCCCTACCTAACCCCCACAAGTAGGTAAACTAACAGCCCAAAACCTATAAACGGCAATTATTCTGCCTGCTTTTGGGGTCCAGGTATGACTGGAGTTCGTCAGGTCGTTGTAGGCTGAGGCAACATGCTATTAGTATCGAGGGCATGGTGAATAAGTCTTCAAGGTGACTTCGTCTCTCGCTGTTAGCTACAAAGAGGTCGCATGAATTTGGACTCGGGTAGAGGTTTCAAGGGTTAAGGGCTTTTAGGCTTTTGGTTTGGAGGCTCCATCCTTGCAACAGGGTTCAGGTGTGGTTTCAATTCCAATGCCCCGTTATTTGGGAACCCTCCTTACACTTTAAGAGACCCTAAACCCTAAACCCTTACACTTTAAAAGACGGGGGGGGGTCCTGTCATAACTCAAAAACCCCTCAGCCCGACCCAGCCCTTAACCCTAAATCCTAAAGCCTAAACCCTAAACCCTAAACCCCTAAACCCTAAACCCTAAACCCCTAAACCCCCTAAACCCCTAAACCCTAAACCCCTTATATCCGAACCTTGAGAACCCTCAGATTGTTTTCGGCTGCAACTTCATGGCCATCGTCCCGCTGGCCTCCATCCTGGGTGCGGCCACAGAGGCCTTCAGAGTAGCAACTCCTGTTTTGTATGTAAACGAGTTGTGTAAAGACATGTTAGGGCCTTGTATGGCTTAGGGCCTTATATGGCTTTAGGGTTCTCATAAAGGAAGACTGGTGTTGGGCTTTAATATTCCTTGCAGTCGGGCTATGCCTTAAATTCCCCCGAGCTCAGTGCTGATACTTAGGCCCCGCACCCTGCTAGACTGAAAGCTCCATAAGCTTTAAATGTTAAACCCTATGAAGTAGGCAATAGATCGTTTCGATCGTGCAAGCTCTGAGCCAATGCCTATACTCAAACTTTCATCCATCCATCAATCCACCCATCCCCCCACCCACCCACCCACCCACCCCTCCCAGCCAGCCAGCCAGCCAGCCATCCATCCATGCGTGCATGCATGCGTGCATGACCATGCTTGCTCGATCATGCATGGATACATGCATACATGCATACATACATGCAAGTCTACATACCTAGATAAGTAATTTTAAGTAAATACACACGCTTACATATGCACATACGTAAAGCATACACAAACACACACACACAAAACGGAAGCAATCAGACATAGACATACATACATACATGCATACATGCATGCATACATACATACTTACATACGTACATGCACCCATCATACATACATAAACGCATTCTTACATAAATACATACTGAAGCCACAATGTTCCACGTATGCTTTAATTGTGCGCGAGCTCGTAGAGTTTCCTCAATGTTCGGCTCCTAGCTTAGATTGTCTCGGTGTGTTCACGCAGAGCTTTGGATTATCCAAGCTCCCCCACCATATTTGTATCTATGTGCGGACCCTTTCAAGAGGCTCCTTTTCTAAGTTCTAGAAAGTAGGGATTCTGGAGGCTGTGGCTCAGATCAAGCTCCCCAAGTCCGCAACTCCCAAGCGCGAAACAGAGTGAGCTTCCGAACTTGACGGGGTGACAGACCGGCTGCACCCCTCGGATAAATCCTATGGCTAGTGGATGGCTTGTTGACATGTCACCCTTGGCACAAACTCAGGCGATGTCAGCGCATACCGGGCAGATGGCCCGAACCCCAGACACGACTAGTCGTAGGTACCGGAGTTGGGGATGTGTTGGGGGTGGGGTTTCAGGTTTGCGGGACGTTGGTAGAGACGGCTCGGGATGGTGGCTTCAGGTCCCAGCGGAACATGCACCCGAAGACGGCACACCGAACTGTACAAAGAGCATCGAATCGCGGACTGATACGAAGAAGGCACTAACAGGCAAAGCAATTCCAAGACAGTCTCGAGATTTGGGGACTACACACGTAGGTTAGAAGGATCCGTTTTAGAGGGATAAGGTTCAGGATCATAGGTATTTGGGGTTGTGAAAAGGGAGTTTAGGAGTTGAACGTTGTATGGTTTAGGACTGTAGGATTTATGGGGATTAGCTGCTGAAACGAAGTTGAAACCGGAAACCTAGTAGTCGAATCTATGGTATCGTCCTATGCATGGGGAACCGTACTTTGCTGGCCCGCCTTATGGATGTTGCGCTGACTTTCTCGTCAACATGAGGACATGCTGCTACTGATCCGCGTTAACCACAGAAAAAACAATGGATAAGTATGCCCGAATCATGAATCCTAAGGCTTCTGCCCTGAAGAACCAAAACCTGAACTGGAGCCGCAAATCCTGAAAGCCCACCAATACCCCGGTGTTAAGAGGCTCAATCTCTACATAGACTGACTTTTTAGGTCGGTGGCCTTCTGAATGCCACCTTCGGCAATGCAGTCGAGATGATCATGTGCGTTCAGGCAGCGTCTCATGCAGGGCACATGGTTTGGATTGAGGTTAGCTATAGGATTGTTTTGGGTTGACGGTTTGGGGTTAAAGGCTGAGGGTTTAGTATTTCCGAAACCGCCGCTCCAGGGCCCCAGGGCATAGGTTTTCGCACAGCGCCATACATTCTCACAGCCCAAAGATGCGACTCAGCTCGTCGTAGCGGTATTAGGGCAGTTGCACCACACCGATCCCACCGAACAAGGCATGAATGCTTTCTACAACCCGACGGGTGCGTTTGCCGGTGCCTTTTTCTGACATTTGAGGCCCCATTGTTCTTCCAAGATTTCCAGTCTGTCCTGTACCTGCTTGGGTAGTCATATCTTGATCAGTGTTCGTCTCTGATCAATCAACCCGTGATTTTCCTGACCGGTGCCGCACCGTAATTGTTGACATGGGGCTTGTGATTCCAACCCACCTGTTCTGGGTAAACAGACATGATGTTTCCGTTTCAACGGCTTGGTCAGTTTGGCATAGCCAGCAGCCCTATCATGTAGGAAGAGATATGGAGCTACATGGAGCTTTTCCATCTACTGTGGCATGTTGGATGGTTTGATGCAGACCACATGTGTAAACGACAGCCGCACACCTTTCCGGAACTTTGCACTGCGCATATGCCATTCTCTTTGACCTCCTCGACTGGAACACAGTATGTGAGCATGTGGGTGTCTTTTGAATGGCCAGGGTCCGAGGCCGTTGCACAAGTCCCCACATTGGCTATGTAGAGGTGCCTAGATTTTTGTTCAATCTGAAGACACGATGTACCTTGCCATCACCTTGCACTTATCCAGGCTAAGGCTTCGGTTTCCGCATCTGGCGGCAGCATCATGCTGCTGCAACCAGCAAAACTCAATCGCATGACTCCAGGAGAACGAGTGCACCCTGACAGCAGCCAACAAGCTTGTGAAAAGAGCGCACCTTTGCGGTTGCAAGAGTGGCATGTATATGGGTGGTTGTCAAAATTAGGGTCCCTTTTGGGGTCCCTATTACAATACGGCACCTATTATTTATTTAGGGTACCCAAAAAGGGACCATAATTTTGACAACTACCCATATGGAAGTAACTGTAGGCGTGTTGGTTTCATTACAGAACCGGTAGCAGGAGGGAGCCTGGAAGTGTGCCCGTAAGCTTCTACAAGGGCTGATGGACGACCCGGTCGTAATCGTGCAGGCAACCGAACCACTGCACATGGTATCCTGAATATGGTTACAGCACTTGTCTCATTTGTCCGTCCTTATTTATATATTCTTGTGTGCATGTTCATGTGCTCATGTATAATATGGGCTTGTATGCATGCATGCATGCATGCATGCATGCATGCATGCATGCATGCATGCATGCATAGATGTACGTTCGTTTGTATGTATGTGAATCCTACCTGTCTGTCTGAAGCACATAGCATGATTTTGGGCCTTCATGCAGGCCGTTCGAGCAGGCCTGATTCGAGTCGTCCAGGTGCTCCGCGGACGGTTGACAATTGAACAGGGATGTGTGCGTGAGGGCTTTATTGTAAGCAGGGTTGGGGATGTTCATGGTTCAATGTTGGTCGTTCGGATAGCAGGGCGCGGGGGGGGGGGAGGGGGGTTGTGCCATCGAAGTTTGGCTTTGTTCCGCTAGAACCCTGTACTAAATCCCCAGCGGTGCGAAGTACTCATATCAGTCACGTACTTTAGTCTGAACCCCATTAACTCTATTCGTACTAGGGGCGCTCGGGGCAAGGGACAGGAACTCTTGTTAGCTTGTCCAGACTTAGGTTGAAGACAGGGGTAAAGCTGCTAGGGTTCGGGCATACATGAAGTCTCCATTGCAGTTCCTGCTTTGGTCTAGCCAATTTCACCATATTTCATATTTAGGATCCGAGAAGCTAGCTAGCCCAAAAAGGGAACTACAACGGATACTATAGGTAGAGCCGGTAGAGCTGAAGACGATGCGCATCGCAAGAATCAGCACGTGGATTGGCCGATTCACTCAAAGCTCGCATTCACAGCCGCATTTCCATCATGACCTACATCAAGCAGCTTGTCTGTGGGGCCCCAAGACAAACCCGGAAATAAAAAAGTTGTAAGGGACCCTACCAACACGAAAGTTCTTGCTTGTTAGCATAAGGCAATTATGTGTTTTGATAGCCGCATAGATCAATCCAGCAGCCACAGCCACCTGTCCACCTCTTGAAGGCTTGAATTGAAGCTTGCATCGAAGCAGGGACTATGATGTCTGGGTTTGGCAACCATCTATGGCAGTTTTGACGCAGAGAGGGCATGGCCGGTAGTGCCGCAAGTATGAGCTGTATGACAATCATCCTGGGTCCGTGTTTGTTTGCCGACAGCATAAGTGAGCTAGATTTCTGTCGACCCCTGAATATTATTCCGCCCTGTCTTAAATAAGGCGTGTTGTAGGGATCCTAGTAAAGAAGCGGAGTTTATGAATCAGGGGCCTACATGAAACCCTAAGCCGTAACCCCGAAAGCCTAAACCCTACATTAATGATGAGCATCGCCAGCACAAGCGAGCCGTAAACCTTACCTTAACCCTGAAGAACCTACCTTTTTGAGGACTTATATAAGGAAATCATAATAAGGAACCCTAAAAAGGTAGGTTCTTCAGGGTTAAGGTAAACCCTAAGCCGATGCCACCGGCTCGCCCCTTTCGTCCAGTGGCAGAGGTTGCGGCAGAGAGCCCGGGATCGGAGGATTTGGAAGCAGGAGGAGCTGGACTAGACCTTGGCTGTGCCACAGGATCTTCGGCATCTTCCGCGGAGGTGAGCAACATCATCAACATACCCCGCGGGATCTCTCCGTCTCCAGCTCCATCGACGGCACCGAGACCTTCGGTAAATCCGGAAATTGTGGCTACCAGGGCGATGGGATCCACTCCTGTGATTCCTCGAGCTGCGCCACCTTTGATTCCTCAATCGCCGCCGCCTTTTCCTCCGCCACCGCCAGGGAACCCCAAAGCCAAAAGCACTAAACCCCAAACCCAAAGCCACGAAACCCTAACACACAGCCCCGGAGCCCAAGAGCCTCCAGGCGAAGACTTTCGACCATAAGCCGATGATGGATTACTATAATGGCCTTCAGGGACCTAAATCCTTAACACTATTCCTTAGGGTTCCTTGATATACATATATATATATATGTAGACATACATGCATACATGGATACATACATAAACCAGTCCCCTCCAACAATAATGCACCTTCAACCCGCGGCCCGAAGGCCCACTTCAGAAGTTTCTTAGGGTTTAGGTTTAGGGTTTAGGGGTTTAGGGCTTAGGGTTTAGGAGGCCTAAGCCCTAAACCCTAAACCGTTGCTTGGTGCAGGGCAACCTCCTTGGCTCCATTCTCTCCAACTTGCTGTTGGTCCTTGGCATGGCGACTCGGGCTATGATTACAGAATTGATCTGGGAGTTTCCGAAAATAGGGGCCTCGAATATAGTACCCTAAGTAATCGGATCCTTATTATTATAAGGACCCAAAATAAGGTACCCCTAATTTTCGGAAACTCCCATCTCGGCCCTGTGATTGTGACCCTATAATTATTGGTTGTAGAGATTTTCGGTTTAGGGTTTCAGCGGCCTGGGCTAGCGCGGTTCAGCAGGGTTCAGGCCTTGATGAGGTTGTTCATGGTGTTCTTTTACAGACTGTATCTGAGTTTTACATGTTCCTCTAAGGTTCTTTTGTAGTTCAAGGGGTCTTGTCGAAGCACCGGCAGGCCAAGTTCTGCAAGCCCGTCTGGACATCAAGCGTCACGGCAAGATGACGAAATCTCTGAGTACGAAGTGATGCGATCAGTCTCAAGCCCCATTCAGAGTTGCAAACAGTTGATCAGGAAGCTGTCACTTCAAAGCCATAACCCGGCGGAAGCCTAATACTTCAATAGGTTTTATGTAAACTACCAAATCAACAATCCCCCAAACCCTAATCCCTGAAACTCCCCACCATGAAAAGACACAGTCAAGGCCATCCTGGGTGCTGGCTACTACCACTCAGAGTCAAGGCAAGTATTGGGTTTCAGGCTCACGGCTAAAGGTTTAGGGATTTTGGAGGTTAGGGTTTAGGGAAAAGAATGGGGTTGGGGAGGTTTAGGTGCTCAGGGAATCAGGCTTGAATTGTATGTTTTGGGGTTTTAGGCAGCCACTTAACTTAACCATGACAGTATCGTTGCGGCATAGAGGTTTCAGCAAGCTCCGATGGTCTCACAGTGCATATGTACATATAGGTACATACACATGTATATATATATATACACACATATATGTTTGTGTGTATGTGTATGTGTATGCACAAGCTCATCAAAGTTGAAACCGTTCTTTGCTATTTCACGGGCCATGTCTAGTGTGAAAAAGCACAAATTCTCAAACCTGATGGCTGACGACAACGGCGGCAGGTGAGCGAGTGCGATGCTTACTTGTTTTGTTCAGCCCCTCCTTTTTAGTGATTCCGGTCTCGATCCTAAAAGCAAGCCCTATAAACACCAGCAAAGCAAGCTCCAAGAGCAAAGCGGAAATACACTGAGCATCTTTTCGCCATGCGCACGTGCAGACTTGAACTGTGGGTGCAACCCTAAACCCTAAACCCTAAACCCTATCCCTAAACCCTAAACCCCTAAACCCCTAAACCCCTGAGCAACGAGCCGTCCGCGACCGCTCTTACGGCACGGTAGCAAGCCTTGGCTCCAGACCGTAGTCCCGAATACATATAGTTAGGGACCCAAAAAGCACGTAAGCATAAACATTTTATAGGAATATCTCACATTCTTGGGCTTCATTATAAGGGGGTTCCTAATTGTTGCTTGTGTGCTTTTTGCGGCGCTGTATAGAGATCTTCGAAGTTTCAGCAATGATTTGCCCTGTAGCCCTTACATACTGATACTCTAATAATACTCCAGCGAAAACCTTAACTATCAATGTCCCTTAAATTTCTAAACCGCAAAACCTATCGACTATCAACGACTTCGCCACTTTCTCGCCGATTTCTTCTCTGACACTTGTACACATGTCCCCGAAGCCCAACATCTTGGTGGGATCAGAAACTACGGGGCCGTAAATTCGCAATGTAGACCTTGAGTAGTACGTCCTTGTTGCAGAGACTCTGACTAAAGGAAGTCTTCAAGAATCAGAAAGCCCCCCTCACCACATCAGACATTGCAGGTTTAACTCCCAGGGCGCCGCCGCCAACATGACTTGCCAGGCACGCGCAGCACGGGTTGTAGTCAGGTTGTTAAGATCAGGACCTTGGCAGAATTTTCAACCTGGGTTTTGGGGTTGGTTGTTCGGGCAGAGTAATTGGCATTGCTGCACACTGCTGGTTCTTTCACCAATGCTTCGCCTGAGCCTTCGCAGGTGCTCGCTCGTTTGCTTTTGGATCCTAAACCTTAAAGCCCTAAACCCTAACCCCCAAGCCCTAAACCCTAAGCCGGATCCTAAACCTTAAAGCCCTAAACCTTAAACTCCTAAGCCGTAATCCCCAAGCCCTGCTTTTGGATTCTCAAAAAACAACCGCCAACCTCGAGCTCCCCTTTTCGAACGCTTTTTTTGCAACTGGCAGAGAAACACTTATAGGAACCCACCAAAAAAATACAAGGAACTCTTTGCGCAACCTTCCTGGAACCCTTATCAGATCTTATCAGGGACCCTGTTAGGAGCCGTTTTAGGCAGCCGTACAGGAAACCCTACAGGAACCCTGACAGGAAACCTTTAAGGAAGCCTCATAGCAACCCTTCTAACAGGAACTCAGTTTAGGGTATAGGGCCCTTCCTTTGGTTCCTTCCAGCGTTGACCTCTGCTCGAACAGGTGGTGGCGTCGATTAGCATCTGCCTTCCAACAATGTTGCGAGCCGAGCTTTTGCTAATCTCGAGTATCAAAAGCCGAGGCCCTAAACACCCTAAACCCTAACTGAACCCGGAAACTACTAGGTTTGGGGCAGCTAAGCCCTAAAGCCTGAAAGAACTAAACCCTAAACGGTTTAGGGCAGCTTAGGTTTTACCTACAGTTTCCATTGTAGTTGCTTTGGCTAAACCAACTGGTTCTATTCTTAGGATTGTATAAGCCAGTCGCAAAAAGGAACTACAATGGAGGCCAGGATACGTGAAACCTTCAACCCCCACAAAACTCTACACCCTGAACCCCAAACACCAAAACAACCTAAACCCTATACACCCGCTAGATGATCCGCTCCTAGCATCCGGCAAGGGCAGCTACAAAGTTCGGGTTTGTTTAAGGGTACCAGTAGGCTGCCTATAAGGGCTGCAGGGTTAGCGGCCCCAGGCCACCAAATCCCTAGACCTCCATAAGCCCTGCACGCAAGACAGCACCTAAACTAATTCTGAGGCATCAACCTCTAAGCCTAAAACGTCCCAAAACCTTACAGAAAGCGCTAGAAACCTTTACACGAACATCCCTGCAAGGAGCTGTTAAAACCTCAACCACTCCACCCCCTCCTCACACCCCCCCCCCACCCACCACCAAACCCCACCCGACCCCAACCCCCACCGATATACCCCTAACCCAACCCTACAACCCAAACTACCCAACAGCAANGCCCCTGAACCCTAAGCCTTAAACTGCAACCCCTACCCCCCCTCCCTAAACCCTAAACCCTACACCCTACACCCTACACCCTAAACCCTAAACCCTACCCCCCAAAAAAAACCCTACCCCCACCCCCCGTCCTCCCACCACAAGTTCAGTCCCATGGTCTGGCAAAGGTTTCGGACGATTCAGGGCAGCACAGACGAGGAGGCTGGCTGATGTTTAGGGTTTAGGGGTTCAGGGTTTAGGGTTTTGGTTGCAGAACAGGGCTTTCAAAGATGCTTGTAACTGCTCCTGTTCGGGTGTTCTTTCGTTTTTTAACGTTGCAGGTTCCTTTCAGTGTGGTTGTCAGTTTCTTTTTATCGGTTTCTAGATGAGCTGTGCAAGGTTTCCATTCAAGGTGCGAGGTTCCCACCTTAGGGGTTAGCATTGGGATAATAGTACCCCAAACCACGACCATTCTGGATGAAGCCATAAACCCCAACAGCCTCACAGTAGCACTAGGACTAGGCCCGGGATAACAACAAGAGTCCGGAGAAACAACAAAAATCGCCAATATGCTCCCTGTCCAGATCCTCATGCTCTCTCGGATCTGTTCGCTTTTTCTCTGCACGGAGCTCAGCTGCCGTGGTGCCCACCACTGAGGATTATCTGGGAGTTTCCGACCTGATTTTGGGGTCCTTATAGTAAGGATCTTACTTATTTAGTGGACTTTTTTCGGGTCCCCTATTGTCGGAGACTATGTGGATGGACAAGCTCGGCTGTGATACCCACATCTCGCAAATACAAAGTCCAGTGCATCGCACTGTTATGCCCGAAACCCTCTTCTATTTTAGCACAGCACCCCGTGCTTTGCAGAAACGCCTCGGCCACAACCCCTGTATGAGCGACTGCTTCTTATTATTTGTGCAAAGCTACACTCGTTTATACGGTGGCCGTAATTGCTTTTGTGGTCGGAACTTCCTGTGTTAGGGTTCGAGAAATGGGCGCAGCTTAACACGAGATCAGACAAATTTATTTCTGACCCAAGTAGTTCTATCCCCTAAGGATCCATGTACCCAAATAGTATATACTTTGGTCTCAAAATACCTATATAGGGACTACATTTGCATACATGGACCCTTAGTGATCTGAAATCGAACAACATCGCATTTCTCTGCCAGTACTGAACATGAGCGAGCGAGACAGTGGCACCGCCCTGACTAGCGCCTTAGCTGGGTTCTTGTTAATTACGGGATTTAATCTAAGTTACCATAATAAATAAAGAAACCACAATTTTTACTATAGAACCCTACTATGGTAACTTAAACTCAATCCCTTAACAAGGACCCAGTTATAAGACAAGTAAACTCCGCAGCCCCAAAGGCTCGAACCTACGCCTATGCAAGAACCTTTAAAGCCGCATCACTTGGAGATTCATGGGTAGTTACAAGTAGGTTATAAGTGGGTAACTCTCCCTATAACCCATATTAGGGGACTTATAGCCCCACTTATAAATATCATTGAACCTCCAAGCACCATGGACAGCACATGCCTTGTTCCAGGTGTTGGGATCTAGAGATGTCGAGTTTGGGATTCAGGGATGAGAGTCTGGCGCGTAGGGCCGGGTTTTCAGCTTTTGCGGCTTGCGATTGGGGGTGATCCACAGAATTGAGGGATTACAGCGCTTCCGAGGTGCCCCAATCCCGCAGTCCTGAAGCTCTATGACCCTTGAACCCGAAGACTCGACCTGAAAGCCGAAGCGTCATCAACACCCGAGGTGTTGTGTACTTCATGTTCCTTGTGTTCCAGCTGTACACTCACTCCGAGTTCTTCTCGGACCGCTTTTGAAGTGAAGCCGACACGACTAAAGCTCCGAATCGCGCAAGGATGAGATCGATGAAACCCCAAACACCATTGGGGTCGTTCCTGGCCTACCCTCAGCCATAAACTCTAGAGCCTAGCTCCTAGCATCCGAATACCTAACGCTCGATCTTGCTACATCTGTACCAAGACGAGGTCCCCCAAACATTGTGCTAGGGCTCGGGGTTCAGAGCTTAGGTTTACGCTTAGGATTTAGGATTTAGGGTTTAGTTAGGGTTTCTTGGTGTTGGACATGTTGATCGGGCCCTTCCGTGTGAAGGACGACCGGTAGTCACAAAGCAGGATGCTCTACAACCCTATGCTCTACACAGGGTCCATGGTCCATGTGGTATATACTGTGGCCCTACGGTACCTATACTGGGATTATAGGGATTACTTCAAGGCCTAAAAATACACTGTATGGGCACATGAGTCAGGTTCAAAACCCCGGTTGTCTAGGCTGTATTTTGGGTAGACCCACGGTCTTGAAACAGTCTTGGATTATGAGGGCGGCCGCAACTACATTTTATTCGGTTCAATCAGAGGAAGATGTCATGGCCCTTTAAAATCGGCACGTTCCATTCGTGACACGCTTGGTGCCGGAGGCATTCAGGTTAGCTTCTCCAGCGATTTGGGGTCATCCAAATCAGCCTGTGGGAGAGGGTTCACCAAACCCCTCACCATGGCACGATTGTGGAGTTTGGTGGGAGTGTCCTTGCCCGTGTGCGCACAGCCACCAAAGGGAAGCCCCGTTGGCTGCAGGCTCTTTGGTTAGGCAAAAGTGTTGCTTCGGATAGTCATTTTGTGTGTACGAGTTCTGGACCACGTGTGATTGCAAGGTCCGTGCGGCGCACCACGTGGGGCATGATGCAAGTCTTCTTGATGCCTTGACAGACACACCAGATCTGCATGTGTCATTCGTGGCGACTGGGCCATCGGCAATCAAAGCAGGGGCTCCAGCTAAGCTGAACTTACCTGAACCCTCGCTGGTTTCGTATATAGTCCTCGAAGACAGGGCTCAAACCCTCCGAAGGCAGGCTCTGTAGGGTCCAGGTATACCATATTCCCCATAGTCTACCAGAGCCCACCAAAACCCACCTTTTCAGTTTTCCACATCATAGAAAGAAGCCCTAATAATGTAGATTTTCTTGCAGTGGTTAAGGTCAAGGTACCTTAACTCTGAATAACTTACCATGTTTGAGAACTTATGTCTAGAAATCACAATCCGGAGCCCTAAGTAAAGAGTCCGTAGTATTAGCAGGATGAAGCCGGTGAGGACGAGGAGCACCACGAAGAGGCGTCGTTTAGGGTTTAGGGTATCAGGGGTTTTGGGTTTGGGGTTATAACGTGTAGGGATTTAGGGTTTTTTGTGTGCAGGGTTTTTGTTTTTTGCGTGTGGAGGGGGGAGGGTTCTGTGCCTTGTTGTTCAGAAGTTTCAGAGGTTTCCGATGCGTTCTTCTTTGCGTCGAAGGTTTCGCTTCAAGCTTCCGGCTTTGGAAGGGGAAGCGGGGGGTGGGGGCCTGATTACCAATACTATTTTGGGGTTTTCTTTATCATAGTTATATTATATACACCAAAACCCTATTATTAAGGCCCCTACATTAATGACATGTTCGACCCGCTTTCATGTTGCCGTTCCTGCAGCTGCGGGGTTTAGAATGATTAGTCTCGACGTTGCCAGCGCCTTAGGGTTAAGAATGCTGGGATTTAGGGCTTAGGGTTTAGGGTTTCGACGGGGTTGTAGCCTTTAGCCCTAGGTGTTTTACACATCAGATCTAGAGCACATATGAGCTTAGAGGTTTAACAAAACCCACGTAACCCTGCCCGCATCTCAACAACACTGGCTGACAGTGCAAAACCCCTGTGTTTTCAAGGTTTATTGAACAAATGACCACTTTCTAACCTTCAAAAATGAGGCACCGATGCACACGCCACCCCTCGGGGGGGTGGGGGGGTCAGGTGTTTAGGGTGTTGGGTGTAGGGCCAGGGTATCAGAGATTTGGGTTTTGGGGTTTCGGGTTTAGGGTTAGGGTATCAGGGATTTAGGATTTTGGGTTTAGGGGTTAGGGTATCAGGGGACTTGGACATTCATAGGATTCAAGACCAGGGCTTTTGCTGTAGCTATGAGATTTGGTGTCGCGGTGTCGGGACGGGAGCGCTTTTAGAAGTGAGCTTTTTCGGTAGCCTGAGTGGATGCAAGAGAGATCTTCAAGGTGGAGTTGAGATTTGATGGAGGTCCCTGATACGGACCCAGACACGGAAGGGCAGTGTCGCTTTTGGATAACCTGGCTATTTTGCGGTTCTCTAGATCCCGCCCTGAAGGCTAAACCGTGCAGCCTTCCCTGAGAGGCCAAGTGACTAAGTGTGGTCAGGCCGCGAGGAACCAGTACTCCATGGCTGTCGGTACTTGAAGTCCTGCATCTTTGGGTATCGAGATGATACTTATAGCTTCAAGAACTGCATACGGATAGTCTCCGTTGTACTTCCTTTGTCGGGCTACGTTATAGGATCCTAAATTTTAAGCTGGTTGAATAACGGAGAAAAAAGGCAGCGGCAAAGGAGACTATGGGTACTGCAAAATAGCACCAAGCCCTACGTTTTGTGGGTTCTTATTATAAACCTTATAATATGGAATTTATAGGGACCCACAATGAAGTAAGTTTTGGTAGGTGAGGGTATCCCCTTAATATCCAAAATTCCTGGCCTCAGAGGCTGAAATCCCACATCTCTTCCATAGAAACCTTAGCGTTAACCACCCTATACTCTAAACCCGTAGCCTGAGTTATCCCTTAACTCTCCAAATTTCTGGCCTCAGAGGCTGAAATGTCACTCCCGGGAGCTACCTTGCTTTTGGCCGCCTGGGCACTCGGAAGTTTACTCGCGCTTTGAGAGCTTACCCAGAGACTCCAATATCCCTTAATAAAGGAATACCTAGGGCTAGGGTTCCTTTAAGGGATCCATAAGGGATCTATAGGGTTTAGGAATTTCGGATATCCCTAATTAAGGAATATGCCTTAAAATATCGTAGGATCCCTAACATGATTTAAGGTATATTCCTTAATCAAGGGAAACGGAGTCTCTGGGTATTGGGGGGGTTCTGAGAACTAGCGTACCTTGTCTAGAGCTCCTGAAAATTGAGGCTCTGAAATTCCTGATTGTGCAGAGTGTTAGCGGTACGGTGCTTAAAGGGTTGCGGTGCTCAAGGATATTGGGTGTTAAGGTTCTATATGGCTTATGTTACTTATGTTTCATGAGGCTTGGGCTTCGAGGGTTACGTTGCTGAAGGGTCATGGGATTTGAGATAGTTTGGGCATATATGGCTTGTTCTGTTGGCGAAGGGTTGAGGTGCCCAAATTTGTAATCCAGAGGTCGTAATCATTAGAACGTGGCTAGTAATAGTAGCATCCCCATATCGGCCCCTTGTAAACAGCATGATACACCCCAGCTCTCCCCCCTAATCAGCACCAAAGAATATACATAATATTAAAGCCCCTCTATCTATCTATCTATCTATCTATATATATATATATACATATACATATACATATACATATATATATATATGTATAGTATACATACATATGACTGTAGGGTTTATGGTTTAGCACTCGAGTTATGGAGAGGAGGTTGGGGTTCAGGAGGCTCGGAAGGGTTTTGAGTGCGGTTTAGGGTCATCTAGAGGCTCATACCCTACCCCTTTTTTAGGGCGCCTACTTTTTAAGATAACAGATCCTAACCATCAATTTTGGTACCCTAAAAAAGGGGTAGGGTATGAGCCTCTAGGTATCGGTGTCCAATGCTCAGCTGGGAATCGGGCGTTCCATGTTTGCTGCGGGTGGACAGCTCCAAATCCCTGAACCCGAAACCACTAAACCCTTGATCTCTAAACCCGAAACCCTAAGCCCTAAACCCTATAAGCCCCCAACCTGAAGCCCCTTGAAGTCCTGCAAGTCTTTAGTGGTAAGTATGTTACCATTTTAAGGGAATTGCGTAAAGATAGCTAGAGTTTTATGGAAGATACCGCAACGCAATACCCCTCAACCCGGTTCACCCTGGCACCCTAGAAAGCCCTAAACCTTCAGGATGCAAGCCTTGCACTAGGTACCAAAATTGTTTAACTTCCCTGTTTGTTTAATGTAGAGCCCTATCTATACGGCTGAAATTGCCACTAGTACACGGTTAACCCCGAAACCCTCAAGCCCTCAATCCAGAGACGCCATATAAAGCCCCCCCCCCCCCCACCCCCGAGACTTTATTGTGGGAGTTCCCGAAAATAGGGGTTCCTTCAAAGGTACCCTGAATAGTAGGATCCTTAGTATAAGCTAATTTTCGGAAACTCTAAACCCTAAACCCTTAATAGAGCCCTTATAGATCCCTTCAAGGAACCCTGAAACTATCCTTCAAAGGTATTTAAAGGTACCCCTAATTTTCGCAACTCCCATATAAAGCCATCTTCGACTGAGGCTAGTACCCTCGTGGTCGCAGCCTGCTCGGAGGGTCGGTTTCCAAGCAGACGGCTCATGAATTTCGGGTGTGGGCTGGGGCTGAGGGGTGGTCGGGTATTTAGGGTTTAGGGTCTAGGGGTTTAGGGTTCAAGCTTCATCAGCCCTAAACCCTAAGCTCTGAACCCTTCGTTTTGGGTCTGGGTTTGTCTGATGGAGTTCAGGGGGTCCACTGCAGGGCTTCAATGTCCTGCAGTTGTCACTGACTGCATTCACGTCAGCTGCTAGTTGCACGTCACCGTGGAAATTATATATACAGAAGCCTGAATACTTAGCACTATCCAAAGCGGCTCATGATTATTACCATCATAGCAGAATACACTCCATAACCCCGTCTTCATTGTGAAGGCTGCTACATATGCTCAAAATACAGCTGCTGAGTTGTTGCTACTTCTTTGGTCCAGCATGTTTCGGGTCTGAAGGAAAAGCAACTTGACGTTGGTTCAGGGCCGAATGATCTAGGATTCAAGCGCGCAGAAGACTCTAAGCATATCTACGCACTAAACCCGCAGAGCAGTGAAGACAAGCTTGGCCAACATGGTGCTGGGTTCCGACATTTCGGTGGTGGTGCGGGGATCCTAAGATATTGTCTTCATGATCTCGGGTGTTCTCCAAGAGGCTGAGCGCCGGTTTCTGAATAGCATGAGCCTTTCTGTCTTGGTGCGGGCTGAATTGTGTGGCAAGGGATCCGACATTGAGAACCCTCTGACACTCCCACAAACTTATAGTGCCAGTCCTAAACCCTAAGTCCAACTCCTGACATCCTGCTTAAGACCCTTCCCAATGAAATTCAGGGGCCTAGAGGACGAGCATGAACGGATATGTATATATGTTTATGTATATATGCATATGTGTATATGTACATCTATAGGCATACATATGTATTTACTGTATGTATGTATATATATATATATCCTATACACAAAAACGCCCAGGTCTAGGTCTCTACCTCAATACCTATGCTTACTTCCATCATTATGTTCGCTAGATCTATCTAGTTTACTTCCTTGCTACTTGTCTACCTACTTTGCTACCTAGCTAGCTACATCTCTCCATCTGGCTATCTATCTATCTAGCTATCTGTCTATCTGATGTATGTAGGTATGTATGTATGTATGTATGTATCTAGCCGCTATGGCCGAGGATACATCATAGTTATTGCCGGATCGGGTGGCGGGTGATTTGTTACTACCGATCACCGTGATGACCTCGAGAATTTTGATGTCCTTCTGCGGAGGCCTCGTCGACTCCATCGAGGATGTCTCAGACACTCAGCAGCACACCTTGCCCTAGATGCTAAATTTTTAAACCCTAAACCGTGAATACTAAACCTAAACCCTGAATCCTAAATCCTAAATCCTAAACCCTAAACCCTGAATCCTAAACCCTAAATCCTATACCCTAAACCCTAAACCGTAAGCCCTAAGCCCTAAGCCCTTGGCCCTGTAGGAGTCGAGGTAGGCGTCGATACCTCTGGACTCCCGGGCTGGGATTCGGGCTCAAAGGTTTGGTGCTTCGGTTTGAGCGTTGTAGGTTTGGGGCTTTTGGTTTCTTTTAGGGGTTTAGGGTTTAGGTTTTAAGGTTTAGGGTTTAGGGTTTAGGGCTATTTGAGGTTTAGGTTTTAGGGTTTAGGGTTTAAGGCTATTTTGGGTTTCCCAAAGGGTCCACGTGCCAACATTGTAGCTAATTAGGAGGTATATGGGCCCCGAAAGTATAGCCTATGCTATTACTTGGATCTCTAGCGCTACGGTTGAGAGGCTTAGGCCGGAGGGTTCTTGGTTTGGGCTCAGAGTGTTGGGTTTGGGTTTTTGGATGTGAGGCTGCCTTCATTAGATTTCCTATATATATATATATACATACACAAACTTTGATATACTCCCAAACCCTCTATCAGACTCTATCAGTTAGTATAACCACAAAAGCCGGGCTGGACATGCACCCCAGAGCGCCAACTGCCCCAATGCCAACCCCTTTGAGCTTCTCTAAACCTTGCGCCACTACCTCTTCACCCCGTCGTCCTCAACGGTAACCCTAAGGCTCAAAATGGCCCAACAGCTTCGTATGATCTGGTGTTTAGACCCAAGAGCCTTGAATTGATAAATGCATCCTTAGAGCCTTAGGTTAAAAGTCCAGACACTACCCTAGCCCGACCGCAAGCGCAAGCGTCAGAAATTCTGAACTTGCTTCGCCAAGGAGAATTTTGGCTTACCGAAAGCCTTCATAGGCCCTTCTGCCTGTCTTAGGGCTAGAAGTCCGGGCGTGTAGAATCTACTTGGAGGTTCATGGGTAGTTATAAGCAGGGTCATAAGTAGGGTAACTATACTTAGAACCCATATTAGGGGACTTATAATCCCAGTTATAACTACCCATGAACCTCCAAGTAGGGTACGAGGCCTATCAAGTCTCCTTTTAGCAGGTCAAAGGATTCAGGGAAGCTGGCACGCATTTATTAGGCCTTAGGGGCTTCAGGTGAGTATGGTCGGTGCACCTACAGTACGGTGAGATGAAAAGGATACAGCCAGGAGTCAAGAGTGTAGAACGTTTCAGGAAAGTGCCGTTGCTTGCCACCAACGTTTCCCTAAACTACCAATTCAAGCTAGAATCGGCCAGACACTGGCGGCTGGCTACCGCGCTTTAATCGGGAGCTGTTTGGATTCCGTGTTGGTTCAGGGGGAGCAAGGCTTGTGCTTCGTCTTGCTGGACCTGGTTAGTTTTTTTTCGCAGTGCGCTTGGCTGTTTTTTTGCTTCGGTCATGGGCGATGTCGCAATCGAAGTCACGAACGCAACCTGGACAGAGTATCCAAATCCGAACATCCTGTGGTAGTAGCTTGTACTCCGTGATATCCACTGGTCCACTCCCTCGTGGTCGGCTGGCTCTAACTGCTTGCTTTTGCAGATGTATGTATGTATGTATGTATGTATGTATGCAGGTAGGTAGGTCGTTATCCGTGTTAAAGTAAGGCTGGATGGATGAGTGCATGGCTGGCTGAGCGAACGGAAGGACGCACGAAAATATTGAAGGAAGGAAGGAATGCATCAAATAGTGAATGAAGCAACGACTCGACGAAGCAGCAGCTGAATGAATGAACGAAACAAAAACCAAAGACGTCACTGTTTGAGTGGGTGAATGACGCGGGAATGACTCGAGAATGTCGGTCACTTGCATGAACGACCCATCGGTTTCAAACTGCACCATGCTATACCTAAACCCTAAACCCTGAACCAACCTTAAACCCATGAACCAGGAAGAGAAGAAACTCAAGCCCTAAACCCTGGACCCTAAACTCTGTAAGCCGTCAACCCTAAGCCCTAAACCCCAGGCTCTAAGCCCTAAGCCCTAAACCCTAAGCCCTAAACGCCCTAAGCCCCAGGCTCTAAGCCCGAAACCCTAAGCCCTAAACCCCAGGCTCTAAGCCCTAAACCCTAAGAAAGTTTGACAATCCATTGATGTGCTTGGCTTTGGGGTCGGGGCTTGCCTTCCCGGCGCTAAGGTTCCGAACGCGTGAACTCTACCTATAGTCTCCATTGTAGTTCCTTTTTGGGGCTAACCTTTAGGATCCTCATTATATATTTGGTTAAACAAACAAAAGGAACTACAATGGAGACTATAGGTACTATATGAATCCCCTATATTATCCCAGAGACTCCAATACCCCTTATTAGTTAACAAAGGAATATACCCGTAAGATCCCCCAAAGGGTTAATTAAAGGGATCTATGAGGGTTCTTAAGGGAATTACGGAATATACCTCCAATCATATCAGGGATCCTCCGACAATTTAGGGTATATTCCTTAATTAAGGGATATTGGAGTCTCTGGGATACTGCTGTTAGCCCCGAAGCCCGAAATCCCACAAGCCCCCAGACAAGGGCTTTTCGATGCCATAGGCCCAAACATCCGGATCAGCTGTTGATAAGTGACGCGAATGAATTAGGGACCCAAAAAGCACATAAGCATAAGCATTTTATGGCGATATCCCTACCATATTGGCCTTCCTTTTAAGGGAGTTTTTATGGGATATCCCTATCCTAATTTTTGCTTATGTGCTTTTTGGGGGCCCTAGTAGGGCTTCGGGCCTTCAGTACGAGCTCGGTGGACTTTGGACGCAGCACGAACAGCCAATTGCAAGGTGTTATCTTGCTGCCCATCGTAGGCGCGGGCCTGAGTTGGAAGCTTCACCCTAAACCCGTAATCCCAAACCCTTAAACCCTAAACTCTAAATCCCTAAGCCCCAAAACCCTAAATGCTTAAACCCCAATTCTTAAACCCTTGCAACCCAGCCGACTTGAGCCCGGCAGTCTTTCATTGTTTCCCAAGCGACTCCACAACCCCAAGCTCTGAACATTAGGGTTTAGGGTTTAGGGCTCCCTGATATGATTGGAGGTATATTCCGTAATTCCCTTACAGAACCCTCATAGATCCCTTTAAGGAACCCTTTGGGGGATCTTAGGGGTGTATTCCTTTGTTAACCACTAAGGGGTATTGGAGTCTCTGGGATAATATAGGGGATTAATATAGTACCTGAAGTCTCCATTGTAGTTCCTTTTGTTGGTTTAACCAAATACATAATTAGGATCCTATGAGTTAGTCCCAGAAAGGGACTACAATGGAGACTATAGGTAACTCCCAAACCCGAATTCTCAACCCCAAAATTCTAAAAACACAAGCCAAGCCCATAAGGGCTTCACTTCTTTTGGAGCTGAGGCTGTTCAGGGCGTTTTCAAGCTGCAGCCAGCAACTCCCTGGCGGTTCAGGGTTTCGGCCTTGGGTTAGTCTAGCTTAATGTTCTATACTTAGGGGTACCTAGAAATAATTTTAAATCTTTGGTTACTATAATCCCTAAGAAACGGCAAAAATTATAATTTTTGCTAGGGGTCTAAGTTCAGTATAGTTTACCGTAAGGGTCCGAAGGAACCCATAATTAGATACTCGGGTTTAGGATAGTAGTTATGCACAGTTTGGAGAGTATATGTACTACTTGGAGGTTCATGGGTAGTTATAAGTGGGGTTATAAGTCCCCTAATATGGGTTATAAGTATAGTTACCCTACTTACAACCCTACTTATAACTACCCATGAACCTCCAAAGTAGGCCCTAAACCCTATACCCTTATAGAATCCCTATAAGATCCCTTTAAAGGGACCCTTAAAGGACCCTTCGGGTTAGTGCTTCGAGATTGGGGCTCGGGTTTGGCGTTCTAGGTTGGAAGGCTCTGGGCCTTTTGGAAGATGTCCGTTATATGGGAGCTTCCGAAAATTAGGGGGCACCTTTAAAGGGATCCTTTAAAAAGGGCCCCTTGAAGGGATCATTAGGGTTTAGAGTTTCCGAAAATTAGGGGTACCTTATTTTGGGGTCCTTATAATAAGGATCCTACTATTTAGGGTACTATATTAGGGTCCCCTATTTTCGGAAACCCCCATATGTCCTTTCATGGCTATCAAGGGTTGAATGATTCGGGTGTGGCGACCAGAAAGGCTAATCCATCTCACTTGCTGGACGAGACGATTGCGGCATGCAGGGTCTACGGTTCCATGCAAGATCGACTGTTGTTCTAGAAGGGTTTAGGGTTAGGGTTATGGTTTGACTCTCGGGCTCACAGAAACAAGGAGTCTTATTCCTGTCATAGAGGAGCTGACCCCGATGCGTGGTCTGCGTGGTCCTTTGATTCAGGTCCGGGTGCAGCGAGAGGTTTTGTTTACACGAAACCACATCTTTCACTCTGCATCTTTAGGGGCATGCCACTCGAGTTCACTTTCCCACCCACCACCCTCAGCTTCACCGTGAATGCTGTAGGAAATGCGGCCGAACATGCTACGGCCGTGACCAGTGCCACGAAGGCCGACGTGGTGCAGGGGTGCTGATTCGCGGTGTAGCCCGACCAAGTCAAACCAAATCCGATTCTTCGCGGCTCTACTTGGAGGTTCATGGGTAGTTATAAGTAGGGTTATGAGTAGGGTAACTATACTTATAACCCATATTAGGGGACTTATAACCCCACTTATAACTACCCATGAACCTCCAAGTAGACCTGCAATTGCGAC
Organism: Symbiodinium sp. clade A Y106; assembly: GCA_003297005.1. Classification (NCBI taxonomy): domain Eukaryota; class Dinophyceae; order Suessiales; family Symbiodiniaceae; genus Symbiodinium; species Symbiodinium sp. clade A. The sequence continues at coordinate 18,495 of BGNK01003099.1, read as the reverse complement.
GCCTTTAAACCCTAAAGTCCGAAGTCAGAACCCCAATTTTAGCGCCCCTAGCTTTAGGTGTGTTTCGACTTTATCTCCGGAGGACTCTCTAGCATTTTGCTCAGCCCTCGTCATACTGTTGATGGACAAAATCCTGCATGACCCTAAGGACCCTACACTATGGGAATTATGGTATATTCCTTATAATGGGTAATGCAGGATTTTGTCCATCAACAGTATGGCTCTACACTCGAACCAGCGGTTTGAGGTGGGTTTAGGGCTTTGGGGTTCAGGACTCTACTTCAATTCCTGGGGCCTTGGGGTGGTTTCAGGGCTGGTTCAGGGTTTTGGGGTAAACCGCTCTGTACCCTTGCTACGGTAAACTCCGTCTCATACAGCACCGCTTTACCGTACCCTCCGTCTTCACCTCTTTGAGCAATGTTATCAGCGAGTTGCGCATGCCCACAGAGCCGAGCTATGTATGTAAGGTGGGAGTAGGAACAACAAAAACCCAAAACCCTAAACCCTAGTCAAGCCCCGGCTAGCCAGTGTCACAACAACGACAAGAAGAAAGTGATAGCAGGGCAACGAGATGGACTTCTGCGACCATCAGACACATCTTAATCAGACACATCTTAGCTTACGCCCCTCCGTACCATCACCCACAAACCCTACAAAAGTAACAAAACTCTTAAACCCTAAACCCTCAAACCCTTAAACTCTTAAACCCTAAATCCTTAAACCCTTACACTCTTAAACCCTAAACCCTTAAACCCTAAACCCTTAACCCTTAAGCCCTAGACCCTCAAGCCTTAAACCCTGAACCCTAAAACCCTTAAACCCTAAACCCTTAAACTCTCAAACCCTAAACCCTTAAACCTAAACCCTTAAACTCTTAAACCCTACACCGTTAAACCCTAAACTCGTGAGGGCATGATGGACCTCTCCTTAGGCGTCGCTGTCGGGGCCCCAGAGGGTTCAGGGTTTAGGAGTTTAGGGTTTAGGGTGTATCGGTGTAGGGTCTTGAAGGAAACACCTCACCACCCTTAAGACTGTACTGTGGAAGGGTTGCGGTCAGTGTTTCAGGGTAGTTAAGACTGCCTCGGGCTTATTATTCCTTGTTGGAGTTTGCCAAGCGTAATATGTCAGCTTTTCAGCGGTTCTCGCTCGCTGGCAAAGGCTTTGCTCAACAGGGCTTTCGGGGTCTGTCGTTCACGCGCTCTTTGGGAGTATCACTGCAGGCACAACAAGTAGAGTGATATTGTTTCTCACAGACTGCTGAAGGCCGGTACAGGTCTGTACAAAGCCCTGAATGTCGCTTCTACGTTATGAAGACGCCAACAGAGCGCAACTTGCTCATGCCATGGCTGCCTGATGATGGTGATGAAAGTCCGTGCAGTGAGGAACATGAGGTCTGTGAGCACTACTCATGATGTGTGTTTCTCTCCAGGTGCGAGTGGAAGTCTGCACGTAGCTTGCCAAAATAACCCAATCAAAGCCGCCCTTACCACATGCAAGCAACAAACCTTCCTCGGCCCTAGGGCACCTTCTTCGCGAATCACGACAACACTCTTACGAAGCCCTTGGAAAAGAAACCTCTAATTCTGTTCATGCCTTAGCTGACTATAAGCCCTATCCCTAAACCCTAAACCCTAAACCCTAAGCCCTAAGCCCTATCCCTGAACCCTAAACCCTAAACCCTAAACCCTAAGCCCTATCCCTAAACCCTAAGGCCCAATCTCCAAAGCCTACGTATAGTCTCCAGCGTAATTAGTTCCTTTTGTTGGTTTCACCAGTTTTGCATTTAGGATCCTTTAGGGTAACCCTCCAAAAGGAACTACAGTGGAGACCATACGAAGGTTTAGGGTTGTAGCTAAACCTTCAACCCTACTTGGAGGTTCATGGGTAGTTATAAGTAGGGTTATAAGTAGGGTAACTATACTTATGACCCATATTAGGGGACTCATAACCCTACTTATAACTACCCATGAACCTCCAAGTACAGCCCTAAGCCCTAAACCGAGGTAGGCTCTTCCACGCAGATAGCCCTCTTCGTCGTTCCCTGCGCAGTGGCCTGGCTGTCCTCTATCGTCTGCAAGTTAAAACGGGGGTTTAGGGTTTGCGGATTTAGGGTTTGGGTTTTTGGGGGTTCAGGAATCAGGGTTCTTTGCTTTTTGTCGTTCAGACTTTGGCGGGTTGTAGTGGCGAGGGTTCGTAGTGCTGTTTTAGGGTCAAGGGTTTAGGATTGGTAACATTGGTCCTTGGAGTTCCAAACCACATATCGTTGTGGTTTAGTACACCGTGGAGCCCTGAACCCTAAACCCTGAACCCCCAAATGCTAAACCCAAAGCCCTACAGCTCCACACCCCAAATCCTACAGCCCTAAGCCGAATTTCTATACTCCCAGTTTACTGGGGGAACAGAATATATGGTTAGTAACCTACTGTTTAGGCAACTGGGAGCCGGTAGGGGTCAGGAAGGCCTGAAACACGGACTTCGACTCTCCACAGGTTTCCGAACCCCTAAACCCTAAACCCTAAACCCTAACCCCTAAACCCTAAACCCTAAACCCTAAATCTGAACATCTGCGTTTCGGAGAGCGCTGACGTTTATGTGCCATCCGAGGGGAGAATTCTTGAAAAGGGCGCCGACCCTAAGGGTCCATGTACCCAAATAGTATATACTCCTAGAAGTAGAGTAGCTAACCTTTAACGTTTTTGGGGTGGTATAATCCCTTTATAATCCTTGTATTATGAAAAAGGTTAACCTTTAGTTCCCCATGATACCCGACAAATAGGTACTTTGGTTTCAAAATACCTATGTAGGGACTACTTTGGGATCTATGTATATACTGTTTGGGTACATGGACCCTTAGGGCACCAAGTGCACCTGGACCGTGGTTTCGCCAGATGTGCGCTCTAAGCACCCTTCGGGCCAACAGGGTCCCTAAGCTCTTTTCGTAGGAGGCTGATTAAGAAACCCTGGGCCTATAACCCCCAAAATAGTGGGATTCATATAAGGAACCCTTATAAAGGCCCAAGGTTTCTTAATCAGGTCCGTAAACCCTACCTAAGCTTTAATACCCTACCTCGTTTGGGGTTCTTTGTTATGATTTCCGTATATAAGTCCGGAAAAAGGTAAGCCATGGTAAGTCATTGTGGGGTTAAGGTAAGCCCTAAACCCAGAAGAGCAGAAAGCAGACTCTTCCTCCGCATCGCCGTCTCCATAATGTGAAATGTAGTTAATTTATAAGTCCGCTGAAGTCGAACAGCATCTCTTGCGGTTTAGGGGTTGTGGATTTAGGGTTATATAAACCTGTAACTCTAGTCCATACTCCGAGTTATAACTCCCTGAACCACAAACCCTTCACTTTCGTTCCTAGGCCACATGTAAGCTCCCTACACTGCCCTTAATCACAGCTGTCCGCCCTCTGCTGTGTCCTATAGGGCTTCCTAGCTACTGTGGGTTGTAAAAAAGAAAATCCCTAAGGGTCCATGTATCCAAATAGTATATACTTTATGCCCAATGTACCTACATAGGGAGTGCTTTAAGGCCAAAGTATAGACTATTTGGGTACATGGACCCTTAGGGAATGTTAAAGTGCCAAAGTTGTGTGGAAGCTCGCAACTAAGCCCTAATCTGTGGGCAATCCTAATCCGCAAGTCACTGACCCTTAACCTTTTATCCCCAAACCTCAGGAGCACCCTCTTCACCAGGGTTTAGGGTTTAGGGTTTAGGGGTCTTCAGAGTCTTTCCCACATAGCAACCACAAAAGTACCCCCCAAAATTGCCCTCTAATACACACCAAATACCCATTAAGGGCCATAAGGTCCTGGTATAGAAATTATACACATTCCTTATACTAGGACCCCTCCCCCGCCTCAAAGGTGCTTTGGGGTTGGATCTTCGACAGCCCCATGACACTGAGCTTCCGCAACTTTGACACCGCCTGCATTAGCCTCAAAAGCGGGCTTGGATTTGGCCTTGGGAGATTCTAAATATAGGGTTTAGGGTTTTAGGGTGTTAAAGGCTGCAGCTTTTGGTGCTTCATTCTTTTGTAGTTTTGGTGGAGGTTTTTGCTCTGGTGAATTATTCCCCGAGCCGGGAATCAAGAGGGATTTGTTGCTTCGTCACTTTGCTTTGTGGGATCTGAGAACTGAGCCCGAGACGGTCTTTTGCTTTGCACCCTGCAACCAAAGGAGCCTCCTTGTAGCTCAAACAGGGATCCTTTAAGGGGTCCTTAAAGGGTTACTATAAGGGCTCTATAAGGGTTTACGGTTTAAGGGTTCATGTAGCCCCCAAAGGTCCAAAGGACCCAACAATCAGGTATTCGGTTTTAGGATAGTAGTTATGTAGGTTAGGATTTTGGAGAGTATATGATTATTGGGTACTTGGACCCTTGGGGCTACAACCAAAGGAGCATTTCTGCGTGAGCTTACACGCCCGCATCAAGGACACAGTGCATGCGCACGGCGCTGGTAGTCCGAAGGAACCTGGCCGCGATGCAGGGACCAGATTCGCGGCGAGTGCGAGGAACTCGCCCCCATGCCGCAGGTCATGTCGGCAGAGTGGAATTTGCTCCGTCCGGAGGATGTCAGCTACTAAAGGGGCCTTAATAATTACCTATACTATTTTGGGGTTCCTTATTATAAGTATACTACAATATATCCTAAAACCTATTCTAACTATGGCCCCTATAATACGCTGTTGCCTCTGCTCCGCTCTACACTCCTCCAAGAAACCCTTTCTTTGCTCTTTCTCCCCAGAGACTCCAATATCCTTTAATGAAGGAATATACCTTAATTTTATAGTAGGATCCCTTATATGATTTATGGTATATTCCTTAATTTCTAGTAGGATCCCTAATATGATTTAAAGTATATTCCTTAATTTAGGGAATTTGGAGTCTCTGCGTTCGCCAGACAGCAGGCATGGACTGGGCGGTGGGTCGTCTGCTGGATGACGCTGTGCCAGGCGGCCTCCTCCTGGATGCCATTGCTGAATCCTACATCCTCAGCCCCGTGACTTTGAGGGTTTAGGGAGTTTGTAGGGTTTCGGGAAAACCCCAAGGGTCCAAGTATAATCATACACTCTCCAAAATCCTAACCTACATAACTACTATCCTAAAACCGAATACCTGATTATTGGGTCCTTTGGACCTTTGGGGAAACAACACTCTGTGTAAACCCCGCATTATTGCAATGTACTGGGAAAGGCTCTTGGACTAATTAGCCTGGTGCCAAGTAAGCCCAAGTCCTTAGACCGCAGACCCACGTTGGGCTCTGCTCCTGTCCTGGACCAAAGTCTAGCAAAGTTTGGATACTGCCCTGGCTCTGGGTTACAGGTTTAGGGTTTATGTAGATGGTTAAGATTAGTGATTAGGGTTGAAAGGTCAGGGTTCAGGGGCGAGGACTAAGATTGATTCGATAGAGGTTCAATATAACCGGAGGACTACGGTAGATGTTGGCAACGTTTCTTACTTGTTCTTGAGAGAAACCGTAAACCCTACCATAGGTTAAGGGGGGGGCATCTTGGGGGTTGGTGGCTTTGGGGAGTTCTGGGAAGGCTCGTGGTTGAATGGCGACATTTCAAGGCCGGCCTAGCCGGGGATTCCAGAGCAAAGTGAGCAAAGGGCACCCTGCAACCTGTGGCTTCAGGGCTTAGCGGCTTGGTGCTGGGCAAAGTCAGGTTATAATTCCTCCCTGCCGCCTTCGAACGGCGAACCTGTAAACAAACCACCAGACCCCAAACTGCGAATGCCGAACTTGTCCATCCCACATGAACCCAATGCCCTTAAACCTCTAAACCCTGAAGCACCACTACAACCCTAAACCCCTGAGCCTAAAACGCACGACAGCAACGCGCCAAGGCCAGATGGTCACTGTTTTCTTAGTGTCGCAGGCGTGGCAACTTGCTGCCCGAGCCAAACATGAATCCTTCCTGGTTGCTTAATTCAAGATCTCCTTTAGAGATGATGCTTGACCTTTGCGAGCAGCGGTTTATACATTCATAGGCTGTATCGGCTGCACAGGTCTAGGGCTTAGGGTAGCAAAATGTAGCAAATCAAGATCCATTGCTAAACCGTTATACAGCACCCTAGTCTGACCTGAAGCCTGAACCCTTCCAGACCTCCAAGTACACTCTGCTTGCCCACGCAAGATAAGCACGATGTTTCTGACACCCTAAATCTGCATGCCATGCAACATCCTGGTCCAGAACTCTGCAAAAAAAGAACCTGAAACTCTATATCATGACTTGTACAGGGTCCGAAAAAACCTTCTGAAAATTCCTGAAGGACCCCATTAGTGTCCTCGCGGTCTGCGACTGCATAGGTTTAGGGGGCTCGTCCTCTGTCTTTAGGATAGTCATACCAACAAAGAACTCATAATACAACACCACGATAAGTCTACAAAGAGAAGAATAGTAATGCACGTGTCATGATGCTAATAATAGCAAGAAGAAGAGCATCTGTCCCACAGCAGGTTCTTCAGCATGGCAACACGAACTGGCTGCATCTGGGACCGGTGAGTCGGGGATTGCGAAATTTTTTCGGTTCAGGGTCAAGCGTAGGGGAGGTGGAAGGTTGAAGGTCTGGGGAAACCGGAATTAATTGGAGGTTCATGGGTAGTTATAAGGGGTTCCTTTAAGGGTCCCTTCAAAGGGATCTATAGGGATTCTATAAGGGTATAGGGTTTAGGGTCTACTTGGAGGTTCATGGGTAGTTACAAGTGGGGTTATAAGTCCCCTACTCTGGGTTATAAGTATAGTTACCCCACTTATAACCCTACTTATAACTGCCCATGAACCTCCAAGCATAAACCTGAACAGTTTACGCAGAGTCACAGAGTTGAGTTTGCGGCTTCGGGTTTAGGGCCGGTGAAGGACTTTGTTGATGCTTCGGGGAAGTCCCAGAATCTGTGGGGTCCCACATGCAGCCGGTTTAGAGATTTGTACACTAGGTTTATTCAGGGTTGCAGCTTGGGAGTTCCATTCAAGGTTCGAGACGATGGCATGAGAGGAGCATTGCAACGACCGGTTCTAATGCTTTGCTGGACCTACATGAACTGGGATCATCCTAAGCCGGACTGCAGGATAAAGATGCTAAAAACCCTAAGCCGTCAACCCTAAACCCGAAATAGTTCAACCCTCAACCCCTAAAGGGGACTATGGCTAAGCTAAGACCTTGAGTCCTTCTTCCTTTGGTTCGCTCTCCAGGTTGCAAGTCTGCAGGGGAGGGGAGGGGGGCTAGGATCGTTCGTGTTGCGGCTTCCTGAGTTTTGGATTTTGCGCTTATTTCGTGATTTAAGAGCCTACTTCAGGCTGAGGTCTCAGACTGTCCTGGTTTAGAGCGTTTAGAGCCTAGGACTGTTAGGATTTAAAAATTGTTAAGTTTTGGTTTAGGGTTCAGGATTTAGGATTTAGGGTTTAGGATCACAGGCCATCATGGCATCCCGGGGCTCGCGACCCGGTGATGGCCTTGCGGACGTCCTTTTCGGGGCCTTGTTTGCTGTTATTCTTCAGTGTATACAAGCCGCCGCGGCCCGACTGGAGAGTTACCTAGTCTAAGTTTGATAATCGGAACTAGGGGTATCTAAGTTTAGGGATATTTATAAGGAGATCTGCATCGGCCTAATTCGCCGTGTGCCTTTCTGAACCCTGTTTGGGGTTCCGGTGCAAGCTGTATCTTCATCTTGAATAAGAGCTTCTAATTCGCATTGTGCGGCCACAAAACATGTGTGCGAGGGCGCCTGAGATCGAAGGATTGCTCAGGGGCTTCGGGGTGGACGGGGCCTCAGGGTTCTTATTCATTGGTTTTGGTTTCCTGTCCGGGTTTGCTTTGTTTTAGGATCTTAGCACCGTTGCGCACCGAAGTCGAAGTCGAAGTTTAGGATTTACTGTTTAGGATTTAGGGTTTAGGATTTAGGGGTTAGAGTTTAGGGTTTAGGATTTAGGGTTTGGGGTTAGGGTTTAGGGTTTAGCGTTCCCAGGCCAGGGGTGTTAAGTATAAGTTTCAGAATATCAGGACTCCCCCCCCCCTCCCCATGGAGCCCGTATCTTATGGCCCTTAATCGTGGGCTTTTGGGGTATATTGGAGGGTAGTTGGGGGATGTAGGCAATTAAGAAAGCTAATACTGTGTGCTGCACGTCTTAATTTGGTAAATGAAAATTATGTTCCTTCACTTGCTCAGAATCTTGATAAAATCACTGCTGCAAAACCCATCGCAAAGTTCTTGAACCGAGAATGCACGCTTGAACCGAGGATCTACAAGTATGTCCCACTCACCTTCATCTCTCAAACCTGCAATGGCAAGAGCAAGAAGGGACGAAGCTGTACTCGAAGCCGACATGAGCAGTGGAGAACATCAAGCCCAGATTCATTAAGGCATGGGGTGATGCTGATGACGCCTTTTTCTCAGATTTTCCAGGGATTTTCCAGGGGTTGACCCTCGGGGTTCAAGCTTCTTATGCGCGTCTGGTTACGGAAGGGGCCGCGTCACATCTTTGCTTCACTGATGGGTGTCTTCAATCGGTGGCTTCCTAGGTTAAATTGTGTTCAGGTTCCCAGAGACTCCAATATCCATGAATTAAGGAATATGTATACCTGTAAATTATAGTAGGATTCCTAATATGATTGAAGGTATATTTTTTAATTAAGGGATATTGGAGGCTCTGGGTTTGTGGCTCAGGACTCGCGGATTTTGGGGTCCCAGTTGGCGGTCGCAGAACTTGATTTTTCTGGAGTTCGGGGTCGAGGAGTCGAGGGTCCTAAACCCTAAACCCTTAAACCACCCTTAAACCCCAAGCCACTACCTAAACCCCCCAAAGAAGTAGATAAACTATTTGCCCAAAAACCTATGAAGAGGCCATTATTCTACATACTTTTGGGGTCCAGGTAAACCCAAAACCTTACCTAGGCTTCAGGCCTTCAGGGTTTGAGCTTTAGGCTGAGGCTTTGGAGTTGTCCCATCGCTATCCCGGGTCGTATGAACCCGTAGCCGAAACGACCTACCTTTTTAAGGAGCTAGATATAGAAACCAGAATAAGGAACCCCAGCAAGGTAGGTCTTTTCGGCTGCAGGAAGGCCTTGTAGGCTTGAGCACCAACACTTCCGGGATTCTCAGAGTCCCTAACATAGGGGGCCTTCATAATTTGGAATAGGGTTGTTGGGGTATACTGCAATGCACTTATAGTAAGGAACCCTATGGAGTAAGTTCTTTAATTCTTTCCCCGCTCCTCCTTATTACAGAAAGGACAGCCCGGGTCGTCTGCTCTAAATTGCTCAAGTTTTGCACTACAGTCACATCCTTTGTTTCGGCACGCGTTTCTGATATGTGGAACGGCTAACGATACTTCGGTCCGTATTGTCCGGTCATGACAACTCCTAAACGACTAGACTCCACATCCGAAGCCCCATAGACCCTATATGCATCCTAAGCCGGATACGCGCTTCCCAAGCATACCTTAAAATCTCTAGACTTAATCCCATCCCAAACCTTCAACTCCTAAACCTCATCCCAAACCCTCAACTCCCAAACCTCGAACCCTAAACCTTAAGCCCAAAACCCCGACCCTCAACTCCTAAACCGCGAACCCTGAACCTTAAGCCCAAAACCCCAACCCTCAACTCCTAAACCTCAAACCCTAAACCTTCAAACCTTAATGGCAGCCCAGGACCTATTTCCTAATCGCCGCCATCTCCTGGTTCATTCCTGAAACCTCGTGAGACGCGCCATCACGGGATAGTAGCCCTGAAAGGCTCTAGCAAGCTAGCTAACTAGGGTTTAGGGTTTAAAGTTTAGGGTTTTGGGTTTGGGGTTTATACTATCAGGGGGTATAGGCTTCGGGTTTAGGGGTCCATGTACCTGTAATGTATCGGGTTTAGGGGTCCATGTACCTGTAATGTATATACTTTGGTGGCCTGAAGGAACCTAATGATACAGAACAGATACTGCAAGGCCTAAGTGTAGCTCCATAGGCACATGGAGCCTCCGGGTGGCTAACTAGCTGGCTGACTGAATAACATAGTGACATAGTGCCTAACTTGCTGAGACGAGCTAGCTATCTAGCTAGCTAACTATGGCCCTGACCCTAGTAAACCGTACCCTAAGTCAGGGTTTGAGGGCTTAAACCCTAAACCCTACCCCTTCCCCTTGGGGGAGGGGGGGGGGTAAGGTAAACAGTTGAAGCCTAGGGGACTGAGGCTTTTTCAAGCCTGAAATTGGGCTTGAGGGTTTCGGCAAAGAGGTTTAGAGTTTGGGCTTAGGGTTCGGGGTTCAGGGCTTAGGGTCTCGGTTTAGTCCTTGGGATTTAGAATGTGGGTTGTATGGATTGTAGATCGGATCGCCCACAGCCGGCTATAGCTTGTCCGATCTCCACGAGCCGGAGAGTATCCCACAAACATCCTGCTGAATCTAATGATGTAAGGGTCGGAGGCATCAGTAAATTAGTGAAAGTACCCCAAAACCCAAAGCCCTAAACCTAACCCTAAACTAAGTATGCCTCCGATGTAGTGCCCTTATCACCATAGTAGAATCGAGGCTAAAAACCTTGTCCAACTATTAAGGTCCCTACTTAAGCAGACCCTGAAAGTCCAGTATAGTTTCTTTTTTTACCTGGGCCTTAAAGAGGGTCCCCAGGTACTATTGTCAACTCCCGCATTGGACAGGCGTAGGGTTTGTGGTGTTGTATCATTCAGCAGTCTGCTCTGCTCGTCGTGAAGTTGTAGCTGTCATGATGGTTTCCATCTCGTGGGGTGTCATCAGCCCGGGGTTTAGGGTTTAGGGATCATCGGCAGCAGCACCTTTTGCATCACCAACATCATGATCCACGCAATGTGATAGACATACAGACTGGATGCATGGGCAGATGTGTCTGTTTGGCAAGCCTGTAAGTGCTACACATCTTAAACCCAGCTAGGGAACCCACACCTCTCTCTTTGTTAGTACTATGGCTTAGTATCAACCTCCCCATCTAAGCTTATTGTGAAGATTGGGTTCGCTCGGCAGTGTCGAGGGTATAGGCTTCAGGACTTGACTCGAACTTACAAGTTATCCAGATCACTCGCAGTCCCCGGTCGCGTCTCGCACTGCCAAAGTTGCAACGGCGCTGTTCCGGTTTCCGACTTCTCGCCTCACTCAAATCTTAGTAGCTGAGTGGATACACTTTACATTTTTTTGGATAATATTGCCCACTATAAAGCTAAAAGTGTACACTTTTGGGGGCTTATGAACTCAGCAACTAAGAATTTAGGATTGGGAGATTAGCCTCCTTTTAGTCAGAAAGTTTGTAGGAGGCGACAGCTAATGCACGGCTCACTTTCAGAGCCCCCGGAAGCTGCTGGGAACTGCGAGAAGGGCCCCAAGTTTTAAGGCCGCAAGGTTAGGGTTTAAGGGTTTAGGGCGTAGGGTTACAGTGTGCCTGTGCTGGATCTATGAGGTATGCACCAAGGAGGAATATGATGTCTTGATCGCAAGGTTAAGATCAAGGGTATTCCTTTTTGATGGCATTCTCAAGGCAGGGTTTTGGGCTCTCAAGAGGTACGTATGATGCAGTATACCGTGAACTCTAAACCCGAGACCGTATACGGTATACCCTAAACCCTAAACTGCATTACACCTCATTCCGGATCTTGTACATCTCGTTCTTCGTGGAGTTGGTGTACTAAAGCTTGGGGGTGGCAGACTAGGCATGAAGCGCCTGGGCTTACGTTTGGGCTTGGGGTTTTGAAGGGTTCGGGGCTCATGGGGGTTTAGGGCTTTGGGTTTAGGTCTGAGATAGGTTACGGTGTAGGATTTACAGGGTTTATAGGGCTTAGGATTTGGGGAGGGGTATTTGTCCAGTTCCTTGTGCAGCACGTGATTTTCGTTTCACTTCTCCTGACAAGGTGGCTAATTGGTCACGCAGGACGCAGATGCGGCGTTTATTATGCCATGGCCTCCCTCCTAACGGCGTTCCCAACACTAGGACTGCTTGAGGCTGCGACAGAAAATCAGAAGCCCTCAGTCCGAAACCCCCCAAAATCTAAACCATACAAGTTAAATCTTATCGAGTTCTACCAGCCCGGTAGAACCTCAACCATCCTAGGCCTTAAACCCCGAACCCCAGCCTTGAATCTAAAATCCTCAGCCAAAACTACAAACCAAAAGCGCATGAAGCCTCAATTGACTGCTGGGCCCAGAATGGGACATGTGAGGTTCACTATAAGGCACTGTTGCTACATAGTTTTGGTTTAGTGAGGGTTTAAAGTTTGGGGTGTGCTGCTGCAGAAGTCACAGCCTGCGGTTTTAGAAATAGATATAGTCTCCATTGTAGTTCCTTTTAGGGGTTACCTTATAGGATCCTAATTCAATATTTGGTTAAACCAAAACAAGGAACTACAATGGAGACTATAGGTAGATAGAGAGTAGATGGAGATCTTTTTTGGGTTACTGAAGCCCTCTAATTTGGTTTATCTACCGAGTTTTGGGTTTAAGGGCTTAGGCTTAGGGTCGTGGGTATGCAGTAAGTGTTGGGGCTTTAGGACCCTCGTGGAACTCACGGCGTGTGGGAGCACAAGGTATGTTTGTTTTTTTGCGTATCAAGCTGGTTTCAACGTGTATCCAGCCGTGCAGATGCATGGGATGGGTCAGCTTGCCACCAGGTGGGCATTGTGCCTTAGGGTTCATGAGCCGACTTATCGGATGATATGTCCGACACCCTATTCTAATTGTCAAGGCCTCGATATTGCCGGAAGTGGGGAGACCTTCACATGAAAGTCCGGTGTATGACCATGGACACGGAGCCCACAGCCAGATTATGATCGAGATCCGATTTAGTCTCCCCGAATCCTAAACCCTAGCCCCGCACCCGGAATCTCTATTCCCTAAACCCCAAATCCTAAACCTTAACCCTAAACCGTAAACCCCAAATCCTAAACCCTAAACTCTCAGCTCGAAACCTTCGCAGGGTTGGGATCGAGTTTCTTGCTTTGGGTGGTGCCTTCGGGCCTTCAGGGCTTGGGGTTCAGGGGTTGCGTAGTAGGGTTTAAGGTTTAGGGAGACAGTAGACCGGTCCTCAACCAGTACCCAGAGGCTCCATAGTAGTTCCATTTTGGGGTTCATATTTAGAACCCTGTAAAGTAATCACTTAAGGTAATCCTAAAAAGGAACTACTATGGAGCCTATGGGTAGACATGACATAAAGGTCCATCAACACGGTCTGCAACGTCGCAGAGCCGTTGCCTAGCGATTAAAAGCGTAGCACTGCTAGAAGCATCCAACATGCCCGTGACATGAGCTGCGACACTTCCCGAAGGGTCCATGTATCCATATGCTATATACCTTGGCCCTAAGCACCTAATTATGTAGGGATTACGTTACCCAGAGGCTCCATAGTAGTTCCTTTTTGGGGTTCATATATTTACAACTCTATAAAGTAATCCCAAAAAGGGGCTACTATGGAGCCTATGGGTAAGGCCAGCATAGTCTTCAATGTGCCAGGAGGCTCCTGACAAGGGATCCCTATCTAGACCGCTTCTACGGCCTTGTCGCTTGGAGGTTCATGGGTAGTTATAAGTAGGGTTACAAATAGGATAACTATACTTATAACCCATATTAGGGGACTTATCACCCCACTTATAACTACCCATGAACCTCCAAGTACCTATAGTATAGTCTTCATTGTAGATCCTTTTGGGGTTACCTTTTAGGATCCTAATTATATGTTTGGTTGAACCAAAGCAAGGAACTACTATGGAGACTATACTTCTGATAAGAGATGCTCAGTTAGGTGATCTTGGGGTCTCTGTGACCCACTGCCCAGCTAGCTTTCGTCAGAATCCGACTCCAAGATATCTGGGAGTCCAGAGCCAGCCGTGTCCTGGTCTGCAGTAATTCAGAGCGAGGTACGAAGACGTATCCGAAAGGGGCCTGCAACAGCTGACGGTTAGGGTGTTGGGCTTACACCTACGATTTGGGGTTTAAGCAGCCCTGCAGTTCGGGACCTGTATTTGTTTGCAGAAGATCATCGATGGGTCAGACCATCTCAAACGGGAGGCTTCCCTGTCACAAAACCGGAACATGCTCGAACAGTAACTAGTGACTCTTGACTTTGTTTACTTTGTCAACCTGGTATAATCCCAAGCTATAAGATTTCCGGTTTGGCTCAACCACCACATAGGACTCGCTCCATGTCAAGGGTCGCTCTTGCAGGTGTCAGTGCTGCTTGGCGCTTCATAAGGTCTAGGAGTTGCGGTACTTTGCGCGAACCGGTCCGTCATAGTATGGGCCGAAGACGGAAAGCACTGGAGTCCAAGCATCGGCACATCCATCCCCTTGACTGTAAGCGATTCACGGTCATTGGTGATTCCTCCGGTATTTTGTCGTAGTTTCCAGGCTTACTGCTGAGAGAAAATGCTCCAAGATGGCTGGTTGCTCGGTGGCACCAGGTACAATCGAGCTTCCGAAAATGTCAGGGGCCCATGTTGCAGTATCTTGATCGGAAAAGGACCCTGACCAAAAACACGCCCGCACACCCAAACACGAAGCCAGACCCACACAGCCAGGGCAGTGAGGGTTCACAGACATCCAGGGCCCGACAAAGCTTGAGAAGGTTCGTTCTACTAGGGTTTAGGAGAAAATCCTATAGCCCGAGCCTGACTAATAGTTCGTTCCAGCGGTTGCTGCCTCGCACGCAGAAAATCCTCCCGCCAACGGCGATGGCTGAAGTGCATCGCGTGCCCTAGAACACTGAATCTGAAGCGCTCCAGTCTAAAACCTAAACCCTGACACCCCAAATCGATGCACCCTATATACCCCACCCCCCCCGCCCCCCCCAAATTTTAAACCTCAAAAGCGCCTACAGCACTAATCCCGAGACTGAACCCCAAAGCCCTTCAGACCTTCAGCCTGAATGGGAGAGGCCAGCCACTGAGAGTGGCTTTCTCACTTTCCCAGGGTGCCTTTGAAAGGCGGAAGAGCAGCCGTGGCCTGACACAGAGGGAGAGACTGAAAGTCCGGGAGTTCATGTCACTGTAGGAGCCTAAACAAGTACCAACATCACTCCTTGGAAACTATGATATCCCGCAAAACCAAGCTCTCTTATATGAGCGCCCCTACCTGGACACCCAAACAGCCGTCAAATAGAGCCTTTGGAAAGGGTTCAGGCCTTCAGGGAGTTACCCTAATCCCTAGACCCTAAACCGACCGACCGTTTGGGGCTCCAGGGATTACAGCAGGGTTTAGAGTTGTAGGATGTTGTAGGGCTTGAGAGTTTTCGGTCTTCCTGTTTGGAGGTTTGGGCTTCAGGCTCGTTTAAAATTGCGTTCGGACAGGCGTTTCGAGTTGAGTCGGTCACGTTGCCTTCAGGGGTTCTCGGGTTCAGGGATCAGTCAGCCTCAGAACTCAGAACCGTAGAGGCTTCGAAGCTATGGTGGCCCACGGATGCAGCCATCAGTGTTGTGGCTCGGAAATTCGGGGAACAAAATCGATGCGGATGCTCGCCCTCATTCGTTATGACTTCTGACTGGGTTTGCCTAAGATCGTCGAGGGTTTCCATATTATGAGGCTTAGGGCTTAGGGTTTAGGGATGCGTGTAGTTTAAAGTATGAAGATGGTGTTGTGCAGGCGAAAATCTCTACTTACTCTACTCCCTCCCGTTTGCTGCGTACATCCATCTCCTCGCACAATATTCAATCTAGAACCCTTCCTTACCTCTGAAAGCATAAACTGGCCTAAACCCTCATAACAGCCAACCCTCAAAATCCCACAGCTGACTTTCTGGAGGAGCCCTCGCCCTTGACATAGGGGCGTGAATAACTACTGATGTATTCCTTTCAGCTTTAGGGTTCCTTATTATAAACCTATAGTAAAATACACCCCAAAGCTCTTTCTGTTCCAAACATTCAGCCTCGTGGATTCGGGGTAGAACATACCCCAAAACCCTGCCATTCTAATTTTCTAGGCCCCTGTATTAAGACCGTTAGGAGTTTTGGCCTTTTGGCTTTAGGGCCCAGGGCTCTAGCGAACCAGATGACATCGATCGAGGTCGAGGCACGGGTTGCCGGAAGCTGGAAAGTTTAACGGTGTATTCTAGGATCTGAGACCATTGTAAGTCTCTTGCCTCATACATTTCTGCTGTCTACGACTGATGTGTTGAGGCTGCATGCCTACGACTTCGCACAGTCCTGCAGCCCCTCAGTTCAGACCCCAAAGCCTTTTCAAGCAGATCCAAAACCGTATGATCTAAACCCTAAACCAAAACTGTACCGCCCCGAAAACCCCGAGACCCTAAACCCTAAACTTCAAACCGTTGAACACTGTGCGAGCGCCCAAAACCATAGACCGTGCATAACGTCCTTCAGGCTGACATGGAAGGTTTTCAGCTTGAAGGGCTCCCGTTTAGCGGGTTTGGATACACTCGAAACCCCGACCCTAAACTCTGCCTTAACCCTGAAGAACCTACCTTTTCAAGAACTTATATAAGGAAATCATAATAAGGAACCCTAAAAAGGTAGGTTCTTCAGGGTTAAGGGGGAGTTTAGGGCCAGTTTAGGGATTTGGGGGAGCTTGTGGGCTTTTTATTGACTTCAGCTGTTAGGGTTGTAGGCCCGACGTCTTCTTTCAGGCGAGCTGCTTGTCGAACACAATCTACATACACAAGTTAGGAACCCTCACTAAATCCTAAACCGCGGCGCAAAAAAGCCTAGACGCCTGAATGTTAAATCCTAAACCGCATACACCCCGAACCTGAACCCTAAGAGTTTGCTGAGGTATGTGTTGCAGAGACCGCCGCCGGATGGGAGCCAGCCGTCCCGCTGACGGATTTTCCAAGCCGGTGCATGCCCCTAAACCCTAAACCCTAAAACCCTAAACCCTAAGATCTTGGGTTCAGAGTTTTGAGCTGCTCTCTCTCGTGTCTCCCTTACAGGGTTTAGGGTTTAGGGTTTAGGGTTATGTGTATGCATGTAATGCAACGCAACGCAATGCAATACATTGCAACGCAGTATATGTAGTGTAATGGAATGTAGTGTAGCTTAGTAATTCGTCGGGGTATGTATGTACGTACGTATGTATGTAGGTATGTAAGTAAAGCCCTAAGCCCTCAACACTCATAAACCCTCAAACCCTCAAGCCTCAAAACCCTCAAGCCCTAATCCCTGAAGTGGTTGCTAGCACGTGTTCCGGCCAGGCTGGTTGCTAGGCCTCTGTTCACGTCTTCAACCCCCGCAACACCAGGCGGCAGAGAGTTCAGAACTTAGACCTTTCGTGTTTTCGGTTCAGGAACCCTAAACCCTAAACCCTATAGAACTCGAGGTTTAAGGTCTAAGGTTGAGGCCTGAGAGTTTGAAGTTTGGGTGCAGGAGCCGTCGTTGAACGTTTGAGTGTAAACAAAGAAGCTACAGGGGTATCGCGATTACGTCACATGATATCGGGACCATGATGGATTGCCTCCGATTCCACCCGAAAATTCGCGAACGCGCCCGAAATAACATCATTTGTCTTGTTTCGGCCGACAACCCTAAGCCCGCGACAGTCTGCAAGCGTTGACTCGGGTGGTTGGGTCGCTGTGTGACGGTTATTGCGGGCTTTGCACGAAGAGGCCAAGGGATTCTGGACCCGATCCCCAAACCGTGTCTGGGGCTTTAGGCTTTGTTAGGCCTTGCGGTTTGGGGTTTAGGGGAAACCTGAAACCCCAAGCCTAATCCCTGCTGGGTCTGCTCGGCAGCTTTGGGTCTTGGGAGCTGTATCCGACAGGGACGCCGTGGCGTTTAGGCGGCGGCCTCAATCTCTTTGCTGTATGGGGTCCGAAGTATCAGTAAAAATGGGTCGGAAGAATTACGGCGGTTTAGGGTTTAGGGTTAATTACCAATATTGTACTATTCCTGAGGGTCCTTCCTTAATACAAGTTATATGGCATAATATACACCGAAGCTCTGTTCTAACTGTTCAGACCCCCGTATTCAGCTCTCGCTGTGTTTGAGGGATCAGGGCACTTTGTCAGTAGGGTCAAAGCAGGGTCGCTTCCTGCAACTTGTCTTCCTGGTTTTCGGATATCTGCAAATGAGTGCCCTGCTTAATTAAGCTAGTTAGCCTACCCTAATTTAATAATTAGCTCTTGTCGGAGTTGCGAAAGCAGCATGATGCACTTGCAACCGATGATATATGCCTGTCGCTGCCTGTAGATGTAGTGTTGTTACCCTAAGACTCCAAGTGCCCAGTAGGGTTGTAGGTACCACAAACCCTTCAGAGGATAGTATTTAGTGGGTCACTTGGACCCTTAGGGATACTTCCAACCCTACAAGCCATGGCCGACACTCACTACACTAGGAACGCATACACCGTACATCCGACAAGACCCTACGTCAATGAACCTGTAGTGCGGCTTAGAGTTCTCGGATGTAAGGTATAACATGTCGGACTATATGTCGATATACTCGTTTTGAGGGTTGGATCCTTGGGGGCTGGATCAGTGGGGTTTGAAGGCCAAAACCAATTTCCTCAATCGTGCAGTTCAATTTTCCGACATAGGGTTTCAAGC
>BGNK01003098.1:5696-82983 GCA_003297005.1 Symbiodinium sp. clade A Y106 | reverse complement strand
CTCAGGAGCATTCAAGAGCGATTTCGCTGGAGCGACTGGGAGTCCGAGCACTTCGTGCAGTGTGGAGTCAAGATTGACAAAGTTGTGGAAGGCTATGAGCTCTCCCAACCTACCTATCTAGATGATGTCAAGGAGATCAACTTGTCTTCCAGTCGGAAGAAGGACAAGAGCGCTCCTGTCTCGGAGCGCGAACGATCCTTACTAAGGACTCAATTGGGCGCCTTGAGTTGGCATGCCCANGTTGTCCGAAATCACTGAGGCCACCACCGACACCATCATACGGGCCAATCGTTTGCTGTACAACACTAAAGCAAGAGGAGTTCATAAGATGAAGATTCATGCTTTTGGGGAGAATGAGCCACTGGCCTTGTACGCATGGGTGGACGCCGGCAGTCAGAACCGCCGAGATGGGAGTAGCACTCAAGGGATCCTTGTAGGACTAGGTCCGGAGTCTTTGCTTCAAGGTTCCCTNAATGAGCCACTGGCCTTGTACGCATGGGTGGACGCCGGCAGTCAGAACCGCCGAGATGGGAGTAGCACTCAAGGGATCCTTGTAGGACTAGGTCCGGAGTCTTTGCTTCAAGGTTCCCTAGGTAAGATTTCAGTCATTAGCTGGCACAGTAACAAAATAGACAGGGCATGCCGAAGCCCAGGGGCGGCCGAAGCTCAGGCGGCAGTGAACGGGGAGGACATCCTCTACTACTGTCGCTTCCAATGGTCCGAGCTTCTCTACGGTAACCTCAANAAAATAGACAGGGCATGCCGAAGCCCAGGGGCGGCCGAAGCTCAGGCGGCAGTGAACGGGGAGGACATCCTCTACTACTGTCGCTTCCAATGGTCCGAGCTTCTCTACGGTAACCTCAATGTGCACGACCCCGATGCCGCGGTGCACCGGGTAACAGGTGGAGTCATCACAGACTCCAGAAATGTCTATGACAAGCTGGTCACCGAAGTCATGGCCTTCAAAGGCGCGGAGAGAAGAACCTTGGTCGAATTGCTGAGCCTCAAAGAGTCTCAGGAACGCCTACAGACCCACATCCGGTGGGTCCACTCAGAAGCTCAGCTTGCCAATGCCTTAACAAAGGCNGGCGCGGAGAGAAGAACCTTGGTCGAATTGCTGAGCCTCAAAGAGTCTCAGGAACGCCTACAGACCCACATCCGGTGGGTCCACTCAGAAGCTCAGCTTGCCAATGCCTTAACAAAGGCGGGACCTTGCCAGGAACTGGAATTATTCTACCGAATGGGCCATCAGTGGAGGATTGTGGAAGATCCCGAGATGAGATCTGCCAAGAAGAGAAAGTCGGAAGGCATCGAACCCTTGACTAGTGTTGGAAGTGCAAAGACTAGTGTCTAACACATGAAAGTTGCTCCGGGGAAGGGTGCATGCAAGTGCGAACACTTGGCATGCTCTCGTGCAGACATGTGCATGTCTGTCTTTCGCAGTGTGATCAAGCATCAGGGGAAAAAGAGTGCCAGGACCGCCATAGCGACGCTTAGCCTCGCCTTTCAGGTCTGTCTCATTGCCCTGCGATCGTACACGTGAGATCTTCGGCATCCGATCATTGCTACCGCTTTCAGGGTTTATATAGGGTTTAGGGAGGAGTTTGAGGAGAGTAGCGGGTTTTGGGGGGTTACGGGTTTAGGGCTTAGGGAGGAGTTTAAGGAGAGTAGGTTTTTGGGGTGTTTAGGTTTGGGGTAGCGAGGGTTTAAGGAGGCTATAGGGTGTGCCAGGCCTTTGAGGTTTATAGGGTTTAGCGGATTTAGCGGCTTTAGGGTTGAGGGACCTGCAGACCAAGCCCCTGAAGTTGTAAAGCCCACAAGCAAAACCAGGAAACCCTCAACTCGAAGCCCCCTTAAGCCCTAAACCCTAAACCCTAAACCCCCTGATTCCTAAGTTCAAGCGATAAGCATGATTCCGACCTCTTCGACTCTACAGTGTAACCTAAGACCCGCTACAAAAGCACAGAGAAGAGGGTGAGGTTTTGTGGACGGTGGGTGTAATGTAGGGGCCTTAATAGTTAGAATAGGGTTTGGGGGGGTTCCTTATTAAAGTTATGGTATAATGTACCCCCAAACCTTATTCTAATTATTAAGGCCCCTATATTATAGAACCCTTGTATATAAATCCCTTATAGAGCTCTATTATGGATCCCTTTAAAGGAACCCTATTCTAATTATTAAGGCCCCTATATTAGGCTCGGGTCTATTTGGCTGTTTTTCCAAAAAAGTTTGTTTTGACCAGGAGAAATCGGCCCCGTCGCCGGTCGCCAAGCCAGATCCGGTGCCTTCGGCGGAGACATAAGGTCTTAGGATTTAAGGTTCAGGGCTTTCAGGGCTTTAGGGTTTAAGGTTTAGGGTTTTAGGGTTGTAGGATTTAGGGTTCAGGGCCTTAGAAGGGCTTTAGGGTTAAGTTTAGGTGGGGTCGAGGGAGTAGTCATTGAATCATGCTTAAGGTTCTACTTGGAGGCCCTTTTGACTTAGTAAGTAGGGTTAGTCAGGTGGGTTATGGGGGATGATAAAATGGTTTCTAGGGGATACTAAGTAGACTTACTAAGTCAAAAGGGCCTCCAAGTACGGACTCTTCTAAGGCTTTCACGCACAAAGAACACCCTTTGTCAAGCCTTTGGGCTACGTTCCGTCTGAGGGCAGATGAGAAGAGTGCAATTCCCGACCCCCAAACCTTGTTCTAATCATTAAGGCCCCTATATTATAGAACCCTTATATATAGATCGCTTTATAGAACTGAATGATTCGGCATCGACTTGCAACATGTACTCACGACCCGCTGTATAGTCATGAGAACCGCAACAATAGCTACACTGATGATTCAGAGCCATGGTTGATACCAGTGCTAACGGCAAAGTTCGTATAGGACGAGAGGAAAGGCCAAGGTTCTAAGCCTTTCAGGTTTGGGCATTTGGGCTTCGCAGGGTTCCGGTTTAGGGTTTTGGGCCCACTGTGTGGGTGTGGTCCAGGGTAACCAGCGTAGCCAGGGTTTGGGTGTAAGGATTTGAAATTGGCAGCTGTTGGTCCTTCATTAGTCGGAGCCGCCGTATGAGCAAGCGATGTGCAGTCAGCAACCCTACTTGGAGGATCACGGGACTTAGTAAGTGAGGTTATAAGTACCTTAATTGGGGTTATAAGTATAGTTACCCTAATTATAACCCCGGTTACTAAGTCCCATGATCCTTTAAGTAGAACCGAAAGCATGAACCCGAAACCGTAGACCAGCCCAGTAAACCTACGCCTGAGGCCTTAAACACTGCATCCTCCCACCCTGGAAGACTTCACCGAATCTGCATGACTACACAATTTGTGCTCAAATTACATTATGCGGTGTTAATGTAACTGTATTATAATATGAATTTCCACGACTTAATGGACCATAACCATGTAAACCCCATGACATGACCATTCCCCACTCGAAATCCAAGGCTCTGAACCTGAAGTCCCAAAGCCGGAAGCCCGAAAACGCAAGCTCTTACAGCGACCCAATACCAAAGCCCTAAAACCCACAAGCGGAAACCCCAAACCCTAAACTTGACTCAAAATTCAAAACCCTTAGAAACGGAACACTGCCGCTACAACAACAATAAAAATATCAATAGCAATACCAATACCATTAACAATAACAACAGTAACAACAATAGTATCAACAACAGTATCAATACCGTTAATGAACCATAGCAAGAAGATTATAACAACAATAACAACAATAATATCAATAACAGTATCAATACCGTTAATGAACCATAGCAAGAAGATTATAACAACAATAACAATAACAATATCAATAACAGTATCAATACCACTAATGAACCATAGCAAGAAGATTATAACAACAATAACAACAA
Source organism: Symbiodinium sp. clade A Y106 (assembly GCA_003297005.1). Lineage (NCBI taxonomy): Eukaryota > Dinophyceae > Suessiales > Symbiodiniaceae > Symbiodinium > Symbiodinium sp. clade A. The sequence continues at coordinate 79,129 of BGNK01003098.1, read as the reverse complement.
TAATATCAATAACAGTATCAATACCGTTAATGAACCATAGCAAGAGGATTATAACAACAATAACAACAATAATATCAATAACAGTATCAAAACCATTAATGAACCATCGCAAGAACATTGTAACAACAATAACAACAATAATATCAATAACAGCACCAATACCATTAATGAACCTTCTTGCTAAGCAAGAAGATTATATCACCAATTAACAACAATAATATCAATAACAGTATCAATACCATTAATGAACCATAGCAAGAAGATTATAACAACAAGAACAAGCCAAAGAAGCCGTGCATCGCGGTGTCAAGGACTCCAAGCCTCGACGGCAGCGGTCCGGAGGTGCCTTGTTCTATTCATATTCTTGTGCCTGTTCTGGTAATTTTTTATCATTAGTAGTACTATTGTTATTGCTATCATCATTACTATTCGTGTTATTTCTCTTGTTGTAGCTATTTGTTGTTGTTCTACTATCTACTACTGTCATTGCTGTCTGTTCTTCTCGATCTTATTAATGCTGCTACTTCCGTTGCTGAGTACGGGGCTGTATTTCCAAAGTGGTTGCTATTGATATTCTGAATAGTGTTGTTGTTATTGTACTGGTACTGGTCGTGGTAGTGGTATTGGCATTGGAACTAGCATTGGTAGTGGCATTGGTATTGTAGGTATTGTTGCTATTGCTCCTGGCATTAACAGTGGTGCTGTTCTTGTTGTTTTTATTGTTGTTGCTGCTGCTGCTGTTGGGACCCAGTATGCACTTACACCTTCTCCGTGTCCTTGTTGTTGTGTTTGTTCTTCTTATATCGTTGTTGGTTATAAAAGACTAAGAATAGCAATGTAATTGTTTTAACTAGACGGATGTCGTTGGTATGATTAGTGGCGGTGCTACCGTTATTGGTCTTGCTCTTGCGTCATGATCGTCTCTCTTGTGATTATCAGTAGATGTGTTATTGTTATCATCAACAGTAGTATTAGAAACGCAATAATATTAGCACTAGTCTTGGAAATAGAGTTAGTATTAGTATGCATGAAAAGTTTGTATGGGTATTAGGATTAATACTAGCATTAGTATTAGGATGTGTTTTCTCGGCACCATGTTGTCTTGCTTTTTTGTCAGTTGTTTCCTGCTTTCAGCGTTTGTATTACTGTTCTGCTTCTTTTTTCCTTCTTCTTGTGACTGTTAGTTTATTGTTATCATAATTCGTATTAGTATTAGTCCTTTCTTTGTTAGTGTTATCACAGTTGTTGTTCTCATTGTAGTAGTTTTTTGCAGTAGTGTTAGTATTCGTATTAAAATTAGTATGCGTACAAAATCTGTATTGGTATTAGGATTAGTATTCGTATTAGCATTATATTTTGTTGTTCAGTGCTGTTCTGCTTGTTTTTATTCTGTCATGTGTCTGCTGTTGTCAGCCGCTGTATTATTGCTACTTTTATGCTACTAGTAGTATTATTTTGGTCCTGTTGTTGCTCTAGTGGTATTTGCACAGTTGTTCTATCATTATTGCGATACGTACTGGTATTGTTGTTATTGATTGCTGTTCTTATATCGTTATTGCCATGTTCGTCGTTATCATCCTTAGCAATATTGTTGCACTTGTTCTTACTACTCATATTGTTCTTCTAGTTCTAACTGTTAGTACTGTTCTTTGAATATTACACACTGTTCGCATCCACTTTGAGTGCTATTACAGAGATGAGTACCATCATTTGCCTTAGTATGGCTACTGTGGCTGGTGGCGTGTTGGTGTTGGTGCTAAATGGTGTTGGTGTTGCGGGTGGTGTTGCTGTTGGTGGTGGTGGTGGTGGTGATGTTGATGTTGGGGTTGGGGTTGGGATTGGGGTTTGGGTAAGTGTTGCTGTTGCTGTGCCTGTTTCTGTTGCTGGTGCTGGTGCTGGTGCTGCTTGGCGTTTGTTGTTGCTATTGTTATTATTATGGGTGTTTGTTGTTTGTTGTTTGCCGTTGTTCTTGGTGGTGGTGCTGTTGTTGTTGTTGTTGCTGTTGCTGTTGTTGTTGTTTTTTTTGGTGGTGGTGTTTGTTGTTGGTTGTTGGTTGCTTGTTTGTTGTTTGTTTTAGTTGTTCTTGGTGGTAGTGACTAGTGCTGGTGCTGGTTCTGGTGCTGGTGCTGGTGCTGGTGCTGGTGGTGGTGGTGGTGATGGTGGTGGTGGTGTGGTTGCTTTGTTGGCTGTTGGTGGTGGTGTTGTTGTTGGGTTGTTGTTGTTGTTGTTGCTGTCGCTGCTACTCCTGCTGCTGCTGCTGCAGTGGTCGCCGTGGTGGTTACGTCGGTTTACGCAGTTTTACCTCGTTGCTTATGCATGCCGATGATGGTGGTTGTAACGAGCTTCGTCAGTCAATGTCTATTCTAATCTGTCGGGCCCTATGGTGCATCCAATCTTTCGTGCCCTATTAGGCATCCCGTGGTTTAGGGTTTAGGGCTTAGGGTTTTATGAAACGCATGGATGCCCCATCAAATGCATACGGCGAAGGCTCGAAATCTGCAGGCTTTGGGGTCTTGCAGTACTCGACGTGTGCTCTGTCCCTCAGGCGCCGAGAAGCATTACGACGTGGTTCTGATCATACAGATGGAATACTGTGGCTTGGATTGCTAATGTAGGAACCTGATTAAGAAACCCTGGGCCTACAACCCCCAAAATAGTAGGAGATTCATATAAGGAACCCTAATACAGGCCCGAGGTTTCTTAATCAGGTTCCTACATTATTATGGTACCCTTATAGATCCCTTATAGTAACCCTTATAGACCCCTTTAAAGGAACCCTAATAAAGGCCCAAGGTTTCTTAATCAAATTCCTACATTACCGAAACGAAAGCGTCAAGCCGGGAGCCCCGAAAGTCTCCAAGCCTTGGAGCGCTTCTAAGGAGTGCGATAACAAAAGGCCCTAAAAGCCCAGAGCTGATTTCTGATCCCCCCCCCAGGGTTAGGGTTTAGGGTTTAGGGTTTCCCTAAACCCCCCGAGGGTTCATTAGGGTTTATACTTGGAGGCCCTTTTGACCTAGTAAGTAGTGTTAGTAAGGTGGGTTATGGGGGATTATAATATGGTTTCTAGGGGATACTAAGTAGATTACTAAGTCAAAAGGGCCTCCAAGTAAACCCCAAACCGCTAAACTTCGAGTGTCGGCTGCACGAGTCAGGACCTCAGGCACGAAGCCTCACTTAGGGTTTATGTTGGGCTTAGGGTTTACGGTTTACGGCCTAAGGATTTAGGTTTGGGGTTTAGTGCGTACGGTTTAGGGGTTACCTTAAGAACCGCCTTTTCCCTAATAACCTACCTTTTCAAGGATGATTTTTATACACGGAAATCATATCAAGGAGCCCAAAAAAGGTCAGGTCCAGGTAGAGTTTAGGGTTCAGGGTGCGATTCCCTTACATTCAACATCCTCATTACATGCATGCCCCCAATACCGAAGCGCAAGCCTGCGTGACCTCAACTCAAAGGAATTGAGACTGAGGCCATATAAACCCTTCGTACCCTAAGGGTCCAACCTAGTCACCTAGTCTATACTCTCCCAAATGCTAACCTACAGTTACTTCTATCTGAAGCGCAGCCGCCTAACTACTCGACACTTTAGACCCTTAGGGCTACCTCTACCACACTGATGGTTCAACTCCTGGAAGCCTAGGCGATGGCATCACACTTGCTGATTGGTTGGCCTATCCGATCCTGGTCAAAGATGATGGGCCAGGGTTTGGGGATTGGTCCTAACTTGAAACAGCCCCCTAAGGGCCGAAACACCCAATGCTGCATTTCGTACGCCGTAAAAGACCCACACTTTTTAGGGTTCCTTACTGTGGGTTCTAGATATTATATAATTCGTCTATAATTCCTTAAAAAGGTAGGTTTAGGATGGAAAAGCACTTGAATGGGAGTTGTTCTGTCCTGAATTGCGGCTACGCCCAAACCCGAAACCCTGCAGCCTAAACCCCGAACTCTACAGGAAACCAAAAAGCAAAACCCAAGGAAGTTGCGGCCGAAACTGCTGAAGGGAGGCACAGGATTTACGGCCTCAGGGTTTTACAATTCCTTTAACGGTTCCCTTCAGGGTTCCTTAGCGTTCATCGATGCTGTGGAGGGCGATTTGACGGGCGCTTTCTCACAGAATATGCCTTTAAACCCAAACCCCTCGCCTTGAACTCTAAGCTGCTCCAACTCCCAAACACTACTTGGAGGGGCAGGGGACTTAGTAAGTAGGTTAGAAGTAGAGTTATAAGTACCCTAAATGGAGTTACCCCAATTATAACCCTACTTATAACCCACTTACTAAGTCCCCTGCCCCTCCAAGTAGATGCGTGAACTCCCTACGTTCAGCGGCGATCTGCTGAGGTCCTAGGTATTGGATTTAGGGTCTACCCATAGGCTCCAGAGTAGTTCTTCTTGGGGATTATATTTAGGATCCTATAAAGATCTATAAAGTAGTCCCAAAAAAGAACTACCATGGAGCCTATGGGTAGAGTGGTGCGAGGGTTCTACTGAAGTTTTGTGAAACCCAGGCGTCGCTTGGGATTGGAGCTCAGGGTTGGAAGGTTTCGGTTGCAGGGTTTGGGGTTTAGGGTTTAGGGGTTTTGGGGGTTGTCTCGGATCAGTTGCAGAGGATCGAAGCTGCGCCGAACTCTTTACGTTCTGCTTCTCGACCCCACGACAGTCATAACGCTTGCTCTTCCATGGGATGATGAGCGCTTGTGCCAGCCTTCTGAGTCTCCTAGAGCCCTTGAAGCTGCTCTTGCTGCAGGAGCCCAACAACGAGCCCTACACCCTAAACTGGACTTGATATGTCTGCTAGACAAAGTACACGTACCATGGAATGGGACTGGCATACCCGTTGGGTATGGCCCGGGACCAGAGTTGAATTGGGTGTCACCGTTTGCCGGGTTGCCACGTTTTTGACGCTCTCTCTTGGTGCAAGGTTTCGGTTAGGCTTAAGAAAGTCCAGAAGGCCTGTATGCTACAAGCATGGCCTTTGGAACCAAAAGCTTGCAAACATGATAACGGGTAGCCATCATCATAAGCATAAGGAACCCTATAGAGCCGTATTGGCAAGTAGTCAGTCTTCCATATTCGCGGTAGAGTTTAAGCTGTGTCGGAATTGAAGGCAGCCTTATCGGGCAGTGAGGTCTGGGAATTACGGTTCAGGGTTGGTGACGTCCAGGGCTGAGGCGATTCAAGTGTTTAGGACTCAAGCTTGCTGTTAATTATGGGCTTTGCAGCCTAGCTCAGTCCCACCGAGGTCTAGGGTCTAACCTCGTACGCAGACTCGCCCCGGCACAAAGTGTGCTCAGTGGAACGTCCTCCCCAAATAAGATGAGATATCCAAAAATCCTTCTCCGGGAGGGCCCATTTAAGCTACATAGTGAACGGCCACAACAGTCAGGCCGTATTATGGTTTTGGAGACGCGACTCCTAGCTCATTTGCCTTCTAAATCACAACCCTTACAGATCTTGAACTCCGAGGGTGGGTCATTGGACTGATGGGCTGCCCCTGATATCGGGTTTGTCGGGTTTAGCGAGTTTAGCGGGTTTATCGGGTTTAGCGGGTTTATCGGGTTTAGCGGTGCACGTCCGCTGTTTGCGCACGCAATGCTCATTTGGACCTTCTGGGTCGCTCAATGGAGAGGCATGGGGGCTGCTGCGCAGCTCTTCCGCCAGCTGATGCAAGGTGACACGGTTCAGGGTTCCTCCACTCTACACACTGAACCCATGGGTCTCACAATCCGCAGTACAGTACCTAGGGTTTAGGGTAAACCGCAAAAAGTTGGAAACGGGAATAAGGACAAATAGCGTTGGGATTCCCAAACAATTACTCTTAAGGGACTGAGGCTACTGGGTTTCGAACTTTTGGGCTTCTACCAAAAACCGGCCACTTAGAAGACACCGATGTTTCGGGAATCCCCATGTCTCGTTGCAGAGCCACGGCATGTTTGTTTTTTTCAGGTTCAGTTTCTCTATGCAGTTTGGAGCATCAGGGTGACCCGAAAGGAGACGAGAGTGAATCCTGCCCAGCAGATCCCTGCGACTGTGCAGACGAAGAGGGTGCTGTGTTTAGGTGTTTGTTAGTTCAGGGTGTCTCCCTCAACCCAAGACTTGGACAGCATCCTGGTAAGAGCTCCCGTAAATCAACACAGTACTCCCCAGTCTGGAGAGCACCTCACCTTCTTGCCTTTGTCTTGCGATATTGGGGAATGTTAGAACATTAGATACCTGCTGTTCTCGAAAGGCTTGGCAGATCTTCATGAAGCACCTTGTCTGCAAATTTGGTATGGGGGTCGGAATGATTACTATTACTGTCCCCTTGCAGTCCTTGCTAGAACTACCCAAAACCCTGTTATAATTACTTCGGCCCTTATATTATTACGGCTGGCTGGCTTTGCAATGAGGGGTAGTTGCCCCGGGTTTAGGGGTAATTGGTAGTGGTGTCCCTTCATCGTCGCCATATATTTGTACAATGGTACCATACTTAGCAATAATATATATCAACATATATCACGTTGTCATAAAATACTTATGATGCCACTATGCCCAAATATACCCCAAGATCCTGGTCGAACTATCAAGGCCCCAACGCCTACAGTCTACATTCAGCCAAGGCCGGCATCGTCCATTGGGATGTGAAGCCGGCGAACATCTTGATCTCCAAGGAAACCCTAAACCCTAGATAGCACGGCAGGGGCTTTTGCGATTCGGGGTTCAGTCTTTTAGGTTTTGGGCTTATAGGATCCCCAAAAAAATTGTAGGGTTTAGGACGTGTAGTGTTTAGGAACTATGGCTTTAATGTGGCTTCAATCTGGCCTTATCTTGAAGCCTTGGTTCTCCTAATGTCTCCACGGAGTCATCGGGGCTTTGGCTTCGAGGTTTTGCGGGTTGAAGTGGCAGTCACAAGCTTTCGTCAGACAAGGAGCTGGGTTTCGAAGCTTCAGGGTCATGCTTTTCCGAAAGCTTTCTAGGATCTCCAAGGACTAACAAATTCAGAAGCTTCAATAATTAGTACGGTACCCCTAAAGTACCCTGAACCAAGACCAACCCTTCACCCTAAAGGCCCCCAAACCCGAAACCCTCAAACAAGCGAACAAACAAAGCAGCCGAAAGTACACGTATAGAAGCCTTGTAGATACTTTTACTGTCTGGTGCTCAGTAGGGAATGGTGGAATGGGTTATGGGGACTATTATTGGGGATTATATAGGTACTACTATAGGGATCCATTCCCCCATTCCCTACTAAGCGCCAGACAGTTTATCATACCCCTAAAGAGCCCTTAGCTCCTTTAAAGAACCCCAGAAAAAGCAGCCGGAGGAGATCCAAGACCCAAAACCCTAAACCCTAAAATCAGCCAAAACCGCGAGCCTTATGGGAGTTTCCGAAAGTGCGGGGTACCTTATTTTCAATTGGGGTCCCATATTCTCGGAAACTCCCTTATAGCATCCTTACAGAAACCCTTGCAGTACCTTGTAGCACCCTTGAAGAACCGAGACCATAGCACCCGTATAGTAGCTTTATCGGAACCGTTAGAAACCCTAGAGTACTCTTGTACTACCCGTACAGAACCCCCACTGTAGTACCCTTATGGTAGCCTTATGGAAAGCCTCGCACTACCCTTATAGTAGCCTTGAAGAACCCGCCGTGCAGAAACCCAGTAACCTTATACTAGCCTTGCTAGAAACCCACAAAAAATATGCACAGCACATTATTTGACACTATTACAGTATTACTATTATTGTTGTTGTTATTATGGTTGTTATTGTTATTATTATTGTTGTTAGTATTCTTAGTGTTATACTATACTGGAGGAGACTGGTACGTTGAAGATTTTCGACTTCGGCCTCGCGAAGCTGCGCTCAGATGGCCTTTGCCAGATCCTGGGGCGGCCAAGGGGACATGTAATATAGGGGCCTTAATTAACAGTTACCTATACTATTTTGGGGGTTCCTTAGTATAACTATAAGTATAACGGGCCCCAAAACCCTATTCCAAGTATTCAGGCCCCTATATCAGCATTTAGGGCAGGTTTGGGAGTTAGGGTGTGGGGGGCTTTGGGTTTACGATCCTACTCCCTTGAACCTTTGACTTCCCTGAAACCCAAAGCCCTAGAGTCCAACCTCCAACCCTAAAGCCCCCAACTACCCTCTAATATACCCCAAGTACCCACTATTAAGGGCCTTAAGGACTCTATTAAAGGACTCTTGGGGGGATCCTGGCAAACCTAAACCCTCATGGCCTTCGTCTTTTGCGAAGCCCTTTTCGATTCATCGTCTGGGCGCTCGTGGCTTTAGCAACCCGTCAGGTGCCCATAATACAGGGGCCTTGACAATGAGATTAATGATTACCTATGTTATTTTTGGGGAAAGTATGCACCAAAACCCTATTCTAACTATTAAGGCCCCTGTACTCGGGTTGCGCGGGAGTATATTTCAAAACTAGGCAAGGGCTTGTTCAAAACTACACTGAAAATAAGGAGCTTTGAGGAATGAAGAGATAGCCTGCAATGTTGGAATCCCAGAACCACATGTTTGAAACATCCCTTCCGGATTCCGATCACAGCCCGAATGAAACATGACACAAGTAATAGTTGTAATTCAACGGTAATAACACGGATCAACATGTCTGTACCTGTAGTATTGACACTACTTACACAAATAAGCACCAATATTCCTGTACCTGTACCAATAATATTAGCACACTAAACTAAAGATGCAAGCAACATCGCAGTAGTAACATTGACACTACATACACAAATAAGTACCAATATTCCTGTACCAATAATATTAGGACACTAAACTACAGATACAAGCAGCATCGCATTAAAGATGCTAATAATATAGTTGCCTTAGTAATTACCTATACTATTCTGGGGGTTCCTTATTATAGTTATAGTACAATATACCCCAAAACCCTATTCTAATTATTAAGGCCCCTATAGCAGCAGAATCCCCTGAGCCGCATGAGCCCTGAAGTCCTGAACTCGCCTAGGGCTTGAGGACAGAATTCATAGGGTTTAGGGCTTACATAGAGCTCTTTTGATTTCCTCAGAACGCAAGGGTCTTACTAGGATTCATAGGGTTTAGGGTCTAAACTGTTGGATTGTAATTCTTGGTTCCTGGCTTTCGTAGAGTCACCGCCTTAGACTGTCCTCCCTTAAACCCTAAACCCCTAAACCCTAAACCCTATGTCCGCGCTCGGGCGACGCGCGACATCTTGCGAAAGGCGGGCCGGAAGCCCCGAGCTCTTCTGTACTGTAATATAGGTGCCTAAATAATTACCAACACTATTTTGGGGTTCCTTATTACAATTATTGTATTCTAATGACTAAAGCCCCTATATATGACCCGAATAGGCTCCATGCTGCAAGCGAGCCAAGAGCTCCGGTGGTGGCTCAAATTGTCAGTGCTGGCAACGCGGCAACGAGCTTGAGGATGTTGCAAGCGACCAGTCCGAGACGATGCTGGGCGCCATGCACGAGGTACCGAAGACGATCTCAGGGTGCTTGGACAAGCAGGTGTGGAGACTGCAGTATACAGAGCACGCCGCCGGGTGATCCATAGATTACGACCGGAGGCGGACGCGGACATTACTGGAAGCTGGTCAGTCCCGGTAGAAGCTGGCCGCGGTGACGAGAGCAATCGCCTTGCTGGACACGCTGCGGCACAGCGGGTATCAAGAAGCCGGACCACGTGAAGCTGTGCCTTTGCAGGTCAGCAACAACTTTCTTGGCCACCTACGGCGGCTTCTGACTGGACAAGTTGAAAGCCCTGACACCAGGAATCCGGAACGTTCCAAAAGCCATGTGAAGAGCTCATGCTCATCAGATGCAGAGGAATTCCTTGCGTGTGGTGTTCGCAGAGCACGTGCACTGCCAAGAGCCTTGAACTTGACGTTCAAAGTCCAGGGCGAACGAAGAGGACTTGCCTCTGCTGTCTTGGACATCGACAGCGCTGCGGCTTGCGGCAGGAGTTTAGGACTTCACAGGCCCCAGCGAAGCCACAGCCAGCGCAGCCAAAGATCCAGGCTGCGGAGGCAGGTTCCACAAACCCTTCACAGGAAGCCGGAACCCTAAAGCCGTGAAGCCCTGAAGCCTTACGACCTTGAGACCCTAAGCCATCGAAGCCACTACAAAGTTCAAACTCTAAATCCCTAGTTAAGGGGCACGCTTAAACTACCATGAAATATGGCTCCCCATGCGCCAAAAAAAGCTATGCCCCGAAATCCTGTTCTAGATGTTGACCTATACCCAAACCCGCAATACACATTATCATTATTGAACCCTTGTCGATTGATAAAGCCCCTATACCAAATCTTACAAAACCATATAATTAGCAACCTGTAAAACCCTACAAAATATAGAACTCTCAGCATAACCCTCTTCTAATACTGCAAAGCCTTACAAAATATGTAAACCCTCAATGGAACCCTCTTCTAAGATTGCAAGACCTTACAAAGTATATGAACCCTCAACGGAACCCCAACCCTCAACGGAACCCTCTCTGATACTACAAGCCCGGCCAAGGAAGGGCATGTCCAACTCCAGCTTCAGCAACCAAGTTTCGCGTACAGCAATCGGCACGCCAGGATACTTGGCCGAGGGTTTTTCTGCTTGACTGGGTTTATGGTTTAGGGCTGGGGGGTTTGCGGTCGCAGGGTTGAAGGATTTAGGATTCAGGGTTTACAGTCGGGTTTTAGGGTTTAGGCTTCAGGGTTTACGCACAAGCTTGAAATTGACAGCCAGCCTCGTCGGCCGTTTTCTCGTTTACTGCCACTGATGCAGGTTTGGGTTGGGGTCCATCGTGAACACAATGAGAGTTTCAGAAATTCACAGCCGTTCATACAGAACGTAAGGAGCTGGATCCGTATGCAAAACAGACACCCGAGACAGGGCCCGAATCTTAGCAAGAACTGCCTTTTCAGAGCACCAAAGATGCGTGGGAGCTGCCGAAACCCGATCAGGAATCCGAGTTCCAAGAGCAGCCCTCTAAACCCCTCACAATGATTAAAGCTCCGCACAGTTCTTGTAAAGTCTTTGAAAACCATTAAAGAATGCAGTACTTCAACCCGACACTCCGGACCCTGGAGTCTTTCTGCGTACTTCGTGCATGGCACCCAACCAAAACCTTGCCCTCCGGGGGTTTAGTCCAATAAAAGGGTATTTGGATCAAGGCTTGAGTCAGGGGCTTTTGAGGGCTCAAGGATCCAAAGTGCCTAAACTCCTAGCAGTTAAGTGTTCGGGTTTAGGATAATGGTTACACCAGGTTGGTATTTAGGAAAGTACAGTATATGCTTGTTTCTTAGTGGGCGCTCGAAACGGCAGAACTCATCCCAGGACATGAATGAGAACCTCAGTCTTGCAAGTACCTAGAAGTAGAGTAGGTAACCTTTAACCTTTTTTGGGGTAGTAGAACCCCTATATACTCCTTGTATTATGAAAAAGGTTAACCTTTAGTTCCCCATGATACCCGACAAGTAGGAGTATACTAGAAATTGGTCCTGCGACCAACCCCCAGGACCCCAAAGATCCCCGATGCTCACCCATAGGCCCCATAGTTGTTCCTTTTCGGGACTTTAGGTTTCGAACGGTTTCTAAATATGAACCCCAAAAAGGAGCTACCATGGGGCCTATGGGTAAGCTTGAACCCCCCCCCCCCCCAAATCCGAAGCATCTCAGGATATGCACCACCGGAGCACTGCATGTACGCAAGCCCCGACAAAAAGCCTCAGAGTCCATCCGGTTCGTTTGTGCTTCCCCCCGCACCCGAGCTGCACATCAGATGTTCAAGACATTCACGGGGTGTTGGGATTACTGCCATTTAGGGTTTAGGTTCTGCCAGGATTATGGTTGGGCATTTGCGGTTTAGTATATTGTGTGGTGCTGGGAGGAGCCCAAGCAAGCTTTAACCCTGACTGAATAAGGTCTAGGGTTTCGAGGGTTGAGGGACTATCGGAAGGGATATTCATAGTTGACGAAGAAGAGAAACATCCATCAAGGAAGATTCCTTAGGAAGATGGCCCCTAAACCCTAAACCCTAGACCCTAAACCCCAAACCCTAAACCCTGGCCCTAAACCCGAGCCCTCCAAACCCATAAAGCCTAGCCTGAGCACGGCGCAAGCTCACCTCAACCCTGAAAGTTGGGTTTAGGGCTCCTACAGGGGAGGGTTTAGGGTCCAGGGTTTAGGGTTTAAGCTCCTGTTTCGGGCTCCTAGAAGGCTTTGGTACCGATGCCTGAGTAGTTCGACGAAGGTTTAGGGAAGCTCTATACGAGAGTTATGTTAAGGAATCATACCATTAAGAATTGTTCAGGCGCTGCCCCCTCATATTTATTGCCCATAACTCAGCAACCTCTTTGCTACCCGAGTTTCAGAATATCTCCAGAATTGAAACCCTAAATCCTGAATCGCTGAAGCCCTACATCCTACACCCCTAGATTCAGACCCGAAACCACAAGCCATATAAACCCGCCCGCCCCAGGCCCACCCACAGTCGGATATTTTTTCGGCTGGTATCATTCTCGTGGAGCTGCTGATGGCCGGAGTTGCCGGCGAGGGGCCCTCATGGAGTCTTTCCGGAACTGAAGTAGGCCCTGTAGGAGCTCTGAATGCGCCGTAAGGTTATGGTGTAGTCTTTTCGGTTTCGGTTTCCGGCTCTAGGTTTTGAAGCATATGGCATGCACGGGGCGTAGAGGCGTAAGAAATACAGCTCTAAGCCATAAGGCTTGCACGGGGTTTAGAGGCGTGTGCAAGAGTTTGAGAAGTACAGGTTAAGCCGTCGGACGTGTGTTTTGCGTTGGCGGACTCAGTGTTTCGATTTTTGGGTTTATATGGTTTCGGGTTGTGGGGAACGTTCAACGCTCCGGTCGAGGGCGATGCTGATGTCGAGTTTCAGGGACACAACCCAGCGCACAAAGCCATGAATTCGGCGCTCATGTTTCTCACATGATTCTAATCAAGTAGGGTATTCACCCTACGCTCCAGGCAACGAAAATCCGATACCTTAAACACCAAAAGCCCCATAAAGATCCAATAAACAACCTTTTAGGACCCGCAACCGAAAGCCCGCACGCCGCTTGGCACCAACACTCCCAGACCCAAAGTCGGAAGCTTTCGAAAGCCCTACACGGTTTAGGGTTTAGAGTTTAGGGAAGGTTTAGGGTTTAGGGATTTAGGGTTTAGGGTTTAGGGTTCAAGGTAGCCCCACAACAGTCGTGTGAAGGGTTTGTTGCCCCATTGAGCCTCCGGGTATGAGTCGTGTAAATGCCACCAGAAACGACCAACTAGAATAAAGTATACCTTAACCCTGCGTAACCTACCTTTTCAAGGACTTATATAAGGAAATCAGGTAGGTTTCGTAGGGTCCAGGTATACTGAAGTACTCTAGAGGTCGGAATGATGAGCAATCGTGAACCCTTATTATCCCGATATACTAGAACATACCCCCAAAACCTTGTTCTAATTCTAATTACCAGTATTACTTGGAGGCCCTTTTGACTTAGTAAGTCTACTTAGTATCCCCTAGAAACCATATTATAATCCCCCATAGCCCACCTTACTAACCCTACTTACTAAGTCAAAAGGGCCTCCAAGTAGNACTTGGAGGCCCTTTTGACTTAGTAAGTCTACTTAGTATCCCCTAGAAACCATATTATAATCCCCCATAGCCCACCTTACTAACCCTACTTACTAAGTCAAAAGGGCCTCCAAGTAGGGCCCTTGTGCCAGGCTTCGGGGTGGGGGGTTGAAGAACCCTACCTATGGTCTCCATTGTAGTTCCTTTTGGGGGTTACCTTTTAGGATCTTTAATATAAAAATGGTTAAACCAAAAAAAGGAACTACAATGGAGACTATAGGTAAATCCCAAACCCCTGAAAACCCCTAAACCCCTGAAATCCCTAAACCCCTAAACCACAAGAACCTTTCACCCTACAGCCCCTCCTTCTAGAACCCCTTAAAGACCCCCTTTAAGGAACCCTAAAACCCCGAAACCCCCGAAAACCCCTGAACCCCTAAAGCACAAGAACCTAAGGACCACTGCCATGGAGCGCATCTCCATTCTTGGAGCCCTTCGTGACGGCCGCGAGTCCGCTTTGCCCGCCACGCTGCTTCGGGACCGAGGCTTCGAAAGGGACTTTCTCTGCGGCTGCTCCAGTTTATAGGGTTTAGGGTTTAAGGTTTTGGGTTTAGGGTTTAGGGGTAGGTTAGTTCCAGTATTGGGGAAATGCATAAAAGATGACGAAGGCGTGATACTCTAGGGTATGATCAGGCTTTGCAAAGCTGTACAGCTTCTATTGACTTGTTTCTGCGGCTTTCTGAAGGGAGGGCCTGGGCTTGTCATAATCTCTAGAGCTTGCACTCCCGGAGGCTACTTCTACCCTAATACTAGGTAGGGCTTTGGGACATTTTGTATATTTTCCCTTACTGGGCTTAAGAGGATCTTATTTACTGAAAAGCTTTAAAAGCCCCACCTAGAATAGAACCATTAAGCCCCAAACCTCTAAGCCCTAAACAGTGTGCCCCCTAAACCCTAAACCCAAATCCCGGAAGCATTCAGCCCAAGGTCCTATGTTTAGGGATCCTAAGAAAGAGACCTTCATGTAGGGATCAGGAGGGACCCCGAACCCCAAACCCTAAAACCCTCGTGCAGACGCAAAAGAGCTCTCAAAAAAAATCCTAAAACCTTTAAACCCCAAACCTCTGAACCCTAAACAGGGTGTCGTAGAGATCAGGAGGGGTTTCGCAAGCTTTGCTTTCACGGACGGCATTGCGTGTTCGGTCGGATCCGAGGGTTCTGAGAGGTCTGTTGGGCTTATGAGTTCTTTAGGAGGAACACCGGAACAGAAGCACAGATCCCATTGAAGGGTTTCGGGGGTTTAGGAAGCGGATTTTGGGACTTGAGGGTTTTGGTAGGTTTGGGACTTGAGGGTTTTTGTGCGCTGTGCTTTTGGCTGATGCTTTTGGCTGAGATTGTTGATCTGGGGGCCAACGCTTTTGGGGGCTTTTGCTCTGGCATGACATGGTCCGGAAGGACCCCTCACAGTGATACTGTAAGTTTCCGAAATCTGGGAACACTGTCGTACTCTTAGGTCCGCATAATACCGGTCTGACCTGTCTTGGTCTGCGTTGAGGTTCCTCTTCGGGGAAACTCCTATGCAGACGTGATGGCTGAACGACCCTACAGAGTTACAGATTCATCACCTAGGCCCCGATTGAAAAAGTTCAGAGAAAGATCAGATGGTCCGAGCACATAACAGATCCTATGGTCCCATACTTCCCCAACCTTGGTTTCTACGAACCTGAACCCAAATACCTATCCAAAAGAAGAGCTGTTATCTTTCACTTCCAACTCTGGAACCCTAAACCCGACATTTGCCTAAACCCTAAACCCTGCTTGGAGGTTCATGGGTAGATATAAATAGGGTTGTAAGTAGGGTAACTATACTTATAACTTATAACCCATATTAAGGGGCTTATAACCCTACTTATAACTACCCCTGAACCTCCAAGTGGCTTCTACGAACTCAAAGTCCGGCCCTGTATCTGAGATTGTAGTGGTTGGCGCCAACCCGAAACTACGAACTTGAGGCCTGACCTGAGGTCCAGTACCTGACACTTATAACCGTAATAGGGTGTTTCGGGTTTAGGGTTCATAGGGGTTAAGTGTTCATGTGTAGGGTGTGGGGTGTTTCCTACAGGTCGTCATAATACCATGAAGCAAGCTCAAACCTCTATGCCCCAAACCATGCAGCCCTAAAGCCCAAAGCCAAACTCTTGAAAACTCCTACACAGGTGTTGGCGCATGGCTGCGCCAACTCGTCTTCCGCATGGCCATTTGGATCTCAGGAGAGGATGTTGCAGGGGCTTGCTTCAGGACCCCTCTATGAAGCATCCCACTTCCTACTACCTAGGGTCTCGAGCTGGGGATTTGAGTTTTCAACGTCGAGGCTCACGGTTTTCAGAGTTCTGCTTTTCGGGCTTGACGTACGCATGCACATGGGAGCTTCCGAAAATTAGGGGTACCTTATTTTGGGGTCCTCATAATAAGGATCCTACTATTTAGGGTACTATATTAGGGTCCCCTATTTTCGGAAACTCCCACATAGGTGCATGCATGTATGTACGATCTATGTATACATGCTTATACCTACATACACAATTGTACGCAGGGGTGCCTGCAGGCCGGTATGTTTGTATGTCTGTATGTCTGTAGGTAGGCAGCCAGGTGGGGGGTCGGTCCGTCAGTGGGTAGGTATGCATGTGGGTGTACATTGCAAGTATGGATAGATGGATGGCTGGACGGACGGATGGAAGGACGGATGTGGTTATGATGTATGCAGGCATGCAAGCCAAGGTCAAACAGATGGCGGGGCATGCAACCTACTACGACATACATGCAAGCAAATGTACCGACACATATACGGCCACAGAGAGAGAGAGAGAGAGCGAGAGAGAGCGAGAGAGAGAGAGGGGGGAAATAGACAAAGAACAGACAACTAGAGAGAACGACAAGAGAGATGAAGACAGAAGCAGACGAAGAGGGAGGGACTCATGGCCGCAAGTTTTGAGATCAAGAGCACCAGCCATGAACTTGTCCACAGCACCCCCTACACCCTACCTACACCCTAAACCTTTTGTGCCCACGGCTTTAAGCCCGATAAACCAAGGGTATGNCCCCGCCCCCCCGCCACTCCGCTGATGACTCAGGTAAACTGGAGTGTTGATGGGCGTCCGACCGCCCAAGAGGTACTGGACGAGCATCTCGGGCTATCAAGCTTTAATCAGCCGGCATGGGGGTTGCGCTCGGGGCTTCCACGGGCTTGTGGTTTCCATCCTGCTTGGGGGGTCGGGGTCGGACTTTATGGCTCTGGTTCGCTTTGTTGTGAACACGTTGAATCATGAGTCTTGCGGTACTTCCACGAGTTTCACATCTTCGTGCCTTCACTCTGATTCTAGAGCTGCGTTATGGGTTTTGGCTGGCATAACATTGGGCTTCCGTCTCGGAGTTTAGAGGCTCTTGACAGACGCTACAAGTTGCACCGGTTGTCAATTTTGGGCCTCGCACGAAGCCAAAATCCTGAACGCGAAATCTCTTGACGACACCGCTTGCCGGCAGGTGCTCAAAGGTCTGAGTCTGTTCTGCTCCTTTGAATCAGACGTGCTGGCATGTGTGCACTGTGTGCACTACTGCAAAGACCAGAGATGGGGATCAACACATGAGCAAATCAGAAGATGGGGTGTGGCTTCCTTGCGATAGCTTCTTGTCTCTTTCGAGTGACCTAGAGGGGCCCCTCTCTGGTTTGTGCTTCGGGTCTAGGGTCTAACATGTAAGCGCTATGGGCTATGAACATGAAGACACCAGCAAACATACCAACTGCATCCAACTGCTCTCATTCTCGCAACCAGGTAGCATTCTCGAGGTAAAATCCTGAGACCTTCAATACCTGCGCAACGGCTCAAAAAAGCAGCGCAGCTGCCTTACATCGTATGGCCTTTGGGCCCACAATAATTGAAAAGTTGATTTTCACACTTAGGCTATATACCCTATAAAACCTAAACCCTAAACACTAACCCCGTAAAGTAAGCCCCGTCTACTCGTTGAAGACAACCATGGCCCCTAAGTCCAAAAGCCCGGGAAGCCTCGACGTCTGATCCTGAAGTGTGGGGTTTAGGGCTTTGGGTTTAGGGATGTTTAGGGCTTAAGTAAGTCCTGAGGGTAAACCCTAACCCCAAGCCCTAAACCCTAAACCGCCATGATTTCCTTGCAGATGGAACTACAATCCTAAAAGTTCCCTGGAAGGCCCCAGATCGGCTGAACTTAGGCGCCATTTTGGGTGCCTTCTCTCACGAATTTCATAATATGTTCTGGAAGGGTTTACATCACGGTTTGTTTCATACCCTGACGCAAAAACCTGACCCCGAAGCTCGTTCAGCCCTAAACCCTGCCCCCAAACTGACCATAAAAGCCTTTAAACCCTGAACCCTAAACCGATAAAAGCCTTTTGTGAGCCGAATCTGAGGATTGAAGCTGCGCAATGGGCATCTTCTCGTCATAACCCATACCTCGGAACGCAACACTCGCGATCTCCACAGCAACTTCGGCCAAGACTCAGTCGGTCGTAAACTCTTGGAGTTTTCAGGGTTTGGGGTTTAGGACGGGCTTATAGTCGTGCATAAAATCCGGTTTAACCACGGTACCCTTCAAGAAAGGAACGGCCCTTGGGCTTAGCCCTCATGCGCGCCCCAGTGAATCTGAGACTTTGGGGTCTAAAGTCCGCGAAGGATACTCTAAACTCCAAATCCTGCACCCCAACCCCTCCCTAAACTTTACCCTGGAGTATTAACCCTAAACCCTAAACCCCATCCGGCCCCAACCCCTCCCCACTGCTAGTAGGAAAGTCTCACAAAGAAGGGGTCAACCCCAAACCCTCAACACTAAATTGCCCCAAACCCTAACCCAGGTCTTTCGGAGGGTTTTTGGGTGTAGATGTCGGTGATATCATGAGCCCTTAGTACGTAATGCGGGCATGGATCCCAGGACAGTACAGCGGTCAGCCCCTATAACCCAATCCCCCATTCCCTACTAATAGTAATAGTAATAGCAAGAACCAGGGAGTTTTTGGTTGCCGAGGTTCGCGGCCATGCTAACACACATCTCGGCGGCGCACAATCCTTACATCGGTTTCTTTCTCGACCACCGCCGTGCTGTAAAGGCTTGAGAAAGCCGCTCTCCCAGGGGGCCCTTGTTTAGGGTTGAGGGTTTCAGTTTAAACGTAGGGGCCTCGTTAACTAGAATGACCACTTGGGGTTTGCTGTACAACAAGTAGATAGGGACTGCAACAAGATCCTACCCGTGTTATTAGGCCTACTTTGGGCTACGTGGAGTGTTAGTCTGAGTAAGCCACAGAGTCAACGCTTTGAGTCGGTTGATGAGAAAGGGAGACGGTTCGGCGGCATTTCGGGACCCACTGCCTGCGAGCAAAGCAGATAGCAGCATTTTTTGTGGAGGTTACCCCAGTTTGTTGTCAGGAGTCTATGGTAAGAAAATAAGATCTCCTTTCAAAAGGAAAAAAATTGTAAATGTCCAGCTACAGTATCGTCAAACCGTTCTTGCACGGTTAAGAGCTGCTGGACAGAACCCTTACTGTATAGACCATGCCCAGAGCCCGATACCCCTTAATTAAAGAATGTAGCTTAAATCATCATATGAAGCCCTATATAATTTAAGAGGGTTTTTAAAAACAGAAGAGGGTTTTTAAAAACCCTATATAATTTAAGCCATATTCCCTAATTAAGGGCTGAGCAGGAAGTGGGGCTCGGCGAGGTGAGAAACGAGGTTACGAAGGGCTCGGAATGGCGTTGACGTCCCGATGCTTTTGGACCAAAGCTTTGATTTCCCAAAGTAACATAGGCTTTGATAAAATTGGTATGGCAAGATTGTCCCGTCATAGTTCTTACAGACATATACTACAAGTTCTCAACTACTTGAACCTTGGAGCTTTGACGCCACAGAACCCTACAGCCTGAAAAGCTGCATACCCGGCCCTAGTTCCTTCGAGTATAACATAGGCTCCTTAAAAATAGAGTCCTTAAAAATCGAGTAGGGTTTAGTGGGGGGTATCATAATATTTTTCTCAAGCTCAAAAAAGCCACGAAACCCGAAGATCTAAACTTTATAGATCTCTTAAACGGCGCTTATACAGCGCTTGTAAAACACTGATGACCTTAGACCTTTAAACCACCACAAACCATGAATCTCAGACACTCCAACCCACAGAGCCTTGGACCCTCAAGCCCCAACAGCATGTAATTATCAGACGTTGAGCAAAATTTGTAATACTTAAGACCAGTGTAATAGCCCTTGAACCCAAAACCCTGAACCGCAAGATATAAAACCTCAATCCGTAAACCCTCAAACAAACGCAAACCCTCGACTCCCTAGACACCAACCTCAAACTTCAGACAGCATAGAACCCTTGTACTGCCCCTATGGAGCCTGTAATATAGAACCGTCCAGGGAACCCTTGCAGAATCCTTTTGAAGGCATAAAGCGCCTTTACAGCTACAGGCTCTCACCCCTTATCCTACCCTAAACCCCTGCAGATCCCTACAAACCCTTATAGAACCCGTAGGGGACCCTGCAAACAACTCTCAATGCTAAACCTTCAGCCCTTAGAGAACCCATATGGGACCCTTAAAATCAACCTTTATAAAACCCTTATGGGACCCTTAAAGCAACACTTACTTCTACCCTTTTACTCCCGTGAGTCGCTGATGTTCGACCCATGGTCCGAAGCCACGCTCAGGGACGAGTGGAGCGTCAGTAGCCACTGCTGGGTTCTTGTTAAGGAACTTAGTTTAAGCTACCATAATGGGGATCTAGAGGAAATAGTATGGTTTCTTTATTATGGTATCTGAAAGGAACTTAACTGGGGGTTTCCGAAAATTAGGGGTGCCTTATTTGGGGTCCTTATAATAAGGATCCTACTATTTAGGGTACTATGTTAGGGTCCCCTATTTTCGGAAACTCCCAACTTAAGCTACCATAATAGGGATCTACAGTACATAATATGGTTTCTTTATTTGGTAACTGAAATTACATTCCTTCACAAGAACCCAGTAGCCACTGAGCCCAGGAGCTCCAAACTGCAGGAAGAATGTAGGAGCTTGAAGCTTGAATAATGAGAGTAGGGCGTTGCAGTATCCCAGAACCTCAAACGGAAACACCAGAAGAACCATCAAAGCTTAAAAGAATCACAAGCATCCTTACAAAACGCTGTTGTACACCTGCGCAGGATTCCCTGAAAAATTCTGAGCCCTACAGACTGTCATAAATAAAACCCCAATGAAGCCCCTCAACCATAAACCGCCTAGGCTAACTCCTAAACCCTAAACCCTAACCAACCAAACCCTAAACTCGATCCTATTCCTGAAGGTCTAGCTCTTGGGCTCCCTCACAAGTCAGAGCTCTGTGTGCCAGTGTGAGGTATCCCAAACCCTTTCTTAACATTGCTGTGTTTGTCTAAGGCTTTTGCGGGGTTCGTCAGGATCTTATAGGCAATCGACTGGGCTTTATAGGCCTTGGAAGGGTTTACAGTACCCAAAATTGGTATTTTGATGTAGAACTTATTCGTTTAGGTACTTGGACCACCGATACCTTAACCTACGATGACCATACTTTAAGACTGGCCCGTCTCCCCCAATTTAGGGCTAATATACCCCAAATACCCACGATTAAGGACCATAAGGGTTCCATTAAAGGGCCATTGGGGGGTCCTGGTAGGGGGATAGCTGGGGCTTGAGAAGTTCAGACGTAGACTTTCGCCACTAGCGTAGAGGGCTGTACCAGTTTTCCAAGTGTCAACCCTCCAATCAAGGAGCCACAAGCCTGATAGCGAACCCTAGGGCTCTAGGGACCCATATATTAAGGCTTTTGGGCCCAAAGATCATCATATATAAGGGTTGTTGGGCTATTTTGAGCCCCAGGGAAAGTTGCTTTGTATGGTTTTTTTGCGCAGTTCATGGGGAATTTTGACTAGTAGGTATTTGGTGTAGGATAGCAGCTTGTCTGTGTAAGGCACACATGGCCTTTCCTTGAAAAGTCCCTGGATGGTGCGGCAAGAGTTCGCAGAGGGGGCCGATTGTTTGGGCAGCAACTTCAGGGTGTCTTGTAGTCTTGCTTACAGGAGGGTTTTGAGTAGAAGCCAGAACGTTCAAGAACATGCGTAGCCCCATGCAATTCCAGGCAAAGCAAATTCAACCCCAGCACTAGTCATCCGTGACCCAGGATCTAGCTCGTCAGAGTTTGCTGCAGGTTCTTGGTCTTCGGTGCAGGGTTCCTCAACCCTAAACCCTCCATCCTCGATTTCGCCTGGACTCTTGAGGTTCTTAGGGTTTAGGAGTTGGGGCCTTTTTGCTTTGACAGAATTCTGAGGTGTGGGTCTGGGTTTAGGGCTTAGGGTTCAGGGGTGTGGGTTTTAAGATCGCACACGGTATAACTAGAGCCGACAGCGAAGAAACGACGGATTCCACCGCAATAATTATCATGACGAGGAATTCACCTCTACACCCCTGCCAGACCATAAGCCGATAAACCGGCTGTGTCAGTCTGTCTGTCCCATACCAGGGGTTTAGGTGGATGCTGCGTGTGCTGTAGAACAACCGAGTCTGGTTGGGGAGCTCAACACCCCCTAAGGCAGAAATACACTACTTCTTATTCTCATCACCCTAAAACCTAAACAACAATGTCTATTCTCTGATCTAGGCGCTGACCGTTATACGACCCAAACGACCCCAAGGTTCGTATTTGGCTCTCAGGCTTGTAGGAAACTCTAAATTAAATTTCGAACCTGCCATATGGTTACTTTCAGGGCTTAGGGTTCAGGGTGTCCATATTTAACCCTCTACAAAACACGAGTAAAGCACACAGTATTTCGTAGAGCACCCCCGTAAAATCATCTACAGCCTTGGTTTTTGTGAAAGTCCCTGAACTCTAAAGTTGGTCTGGATCCGGTGAGCTGTCAAACCAGCTCTCTCGATTCCAGTCACAGTCTCCGGGTTAAGGGTTTCTTGTAGGGTGTAGGGTTTAAGGTTTTAGGGTTTAGGGTTTCTTGTGGGGTCTAGGGAAGACCACTCAACCAGGAACCCTAAACTCGTTGTGTTCAGGGCTTGCGGCTTAGAACCTTCGGGGCCGATGAGCTTCTTCCGCAGCTTACCAGGAGCCCTGGTCCTGGGCTCCCAGAGGGTTTAGGGTTTGGGGTTTAGGATTGAGGGTTTAGGGTTTAGGGTCTAGGGTTTAGGGTTTAGGGATCAATCACCACACCGAGAACCCTCAGCCTTACACCCCAAACCCCCAAGACCCCCAAAACCTAAAGCCTGAAACCTCAACCCCAAGCCCAAAGCCCAAATCTTCAGAAGCTTTAAGGCTTAAGCCAGAAGTCAAGAATGCTGCCTGAAGCTGCCCAGCAAAAGGAGGGAGAAACAGCTGACGATGCGCCTGGCATCTCCCGTAAACGGAGTCATCAAGCTAGGGTTTCATAGGGTTCCGTGATCCGTTCAAGGTCGGTGTCGCGTTGTTGAGGTTTCGCAGCTAGAGTATAAGATCTACAGTAGAAGGTAAGTTAAGGGTCAAGGGTTTAGTGTTCAAGTTGTTTCTTTTCGGTTGGGGGTTCAGGGTTGAGGCTTTTTCAGGGCTTCTTAGGGGTTAATACAAGGCTGCGATCGGGCTTTAATAAGGGCTTGGGAGGCTCATCAGCGTTCTGTCGATGGTTTGGGTTGTATTGGGTCTGGGCTCTTATTGAGCAGCATTCAAGTGCTTCTTAATTGGTTATCGGAAGCCTAAATGAAGCTAACAAGCTCTGTAGCTTCATCTGGACCTCCAGAACCGGAGTTAGCATGACAGCATGTCTTTTCGTAGTTCATCCTCCGAAGTCCAACAAGATGAGCAATAAGGCTAAGGTGGGAGCTGCTGGCACCGCCGATGATCTGATCCCATTTGTTCACGATGATATATATACCTATCAATTTCTTCAGAGGCCTCTTCAAATGCTACGGTTGTGCAGATATCGAGCAACCCAGGTCTCAAAGAAGGGAAGCATACTTTTCTGTGTCATGAACGATACCGGACACATGTGACAGAGAGGCCTTCATCATCACAGTCCGTTTCGGTGACGCGGGCATTTAAAGCTTGCGCATTGGAGCCCGGCATCATGTTGGACACTTTCATCCGTAGCCTGCGGTCCCCAACACCACAAGCTGTCGCACTGACGGTAGAGCAGGAGTGATGCTGCTACCAGTTGTAGTAGTCGCAGTAGAGATGGTGGTTGTAGTGCTAGTGGCAGGAGTAGTATTAGTAGTAGTAGTAGTTGTTGTTGTTGTTGCAGTTGTAGTAGTAGTAGTAGTAGTGCTAGTACTTGTACTAGTACTAGTACTAGTACTAGCACTAGTACTGTACTAGTACTTGTACTAGTACTTGTACTAGTACTAGTACTAGTACTAGCAGTACTAGTAGTAGTAGTAGTAGGAGGAGCGGGAGCAGGAGCAGGAGCAGGAGCAGTAGTAGTAGTAGTATAGAAGCAGTAGCACTAGCAGTAGCAGGAGCAGCAGCAGCAGGAGCAGGAGCAGGAGCTGGAGCAGCAGCAGCAGCAGGAGCAGCAGCAGCAGCAGGAGCAAGAGCAGGAGCAGGAGCAGTCGCAGGCGCAGTCGCAGTCGCAGTCGCAGTGGCAGTGGCAGTAGCAGTAGTTGTAGTGGTAGTAGTAGTAGTAGTAGTAGTAGTGGTAGTAGTAGTAGTAGTAGCAGCAGTCGTAGTAGCAGTAGTAGTCGTCGTCGTGGTCGTGGTGGTGGTGGTATATTCGTTCTCGTCGTGGTAGTGCCAGTGCTAGCGGTAGCGGTAATGGTATGGTAGTAGTATCGGTAGTGGTAGTGGCAGCGGCGGNTGGTGGTCGTGGCAGTGGTAGTGGTTGGAAGGAGGAGGAGCAACAGCAGTATCTGCAGCACCTGCACAACTCATTGCAGGACTTTTCTTTTAGTGTCCGAGAACTTGATTAACTTGATACTCACGATATCCCTGCGATTTACCTAAAGCCTAAAACGCCATGATATGATGCTGGACGCCAGAGATTCTATTCCGTGCGATAACTGTCAGTTGCAGAATGCTGCAGAACGGGACAGTGTACGTGGCCATACAGGGCTTCCAAACGTGACCGTTACAAACTCAGCCATCAATGAGGCTGTCTTGGAACAAGGGGTTTCTGCATCGCCTTCTAAAGTGGCTGTCCAATTCTTAGACTATTCACTATTCGAGTCCGAGCACTTGGATCGGTATGGATAGGGCTACCTGCCTCTCAGCGTAGTATGGCGCAGCACATGGACCCTGAACCCGTTCATACTGCCACGTTATAGCTCTGTTCTAGGCTGCAATGTGACCCTAGGGTCTCAGATACCTTTCAAAGAGATGGAGCTGCAGTTGCAGAGTCGCACACAGGTCGCACCCAAACCCAAAATCCTACAAGTATCGGACTCTCGAAACCCTTACCTTGGCCACATGCTGCTGGAGATCCTCTGATTAATACACCCCTCTACCGTAGTAAGGATTATCCTCGGGACTCGGGATCCTAATATCAGGGCCTTCAAACAAAAGGGGGTTTGGAAATCAGGTGATTACCCCTAAACCTTAACCTGAGTAAAGGCGATTTATAAGACCCGTTGGCCCTTATCTAATATGTATGTAGTCATGGTCTTGTTTTGGGTTGCTTGTTAAGGATATACCGTATAAGACCCTTGTAGAACCGTACAACCCCTGAAAAGGAACCCTAGTCTACCCTGACCCTCCTTGTCGCGATCTCGGGAAGCCCTTTTCTGCACCGATGCGCGTCCAGCTGTTTACCAGGTTTGTGAGCAGCCTTGCACAAGGGTTTAGGGATGTTTAGGGTGTATAATGTAAGGTTTAGGGTTTATAAGAGGGTCTAGAGGCTGGTTTACAGGGTCTTTTCATTTGGGCTGTGCAGGCTGGTTTATGGCTTTGTTTTGGGGCTTCTAAGATACGGGTGTATAGGGCTTGTAGGGCAGGGTATGAATCGAAATGTTTTGGGGTTAGTGTCTAGGCTGAACATGTCCCTGTGCGTGGCCCAGAGTGTGGAGCTGCTCAATTCCCGAACCCGAAACAATATCAAGCCAAGCATGTCGACACCTTGCCTGCCGCATGTGCAAAAGTGGGTAGTTATAGACATATCTATTGTCTTTGGCACTATGGGGTTAATGAGTTTGTACCTTCTGTTTGTTGACGCGATGCGTGCCTAAAGCAACCATTGCTCGACCTGGTAGTCACAGCGGCGTGATCATTTTTCCGCAGGTGGCCTAATTCAGCCTCCAATCTTGTTGCTGCTACTAGTTTCGAGCTTAATCCCTGAAGCCTCACCCTAAGGCACTCAGAGTATGGATTTTGGGACCTAAACCCCTACTATTTGGGTATTTGGACCCTCTGGGTCAAACAGCCCTAACCCTAAACCCTAAAGCCCTAACACCCAAGACCCATGACAGATCAAAAACCCTGAACTCTCAAGCCGAACAGACCAGCACCGTTCATGGTCGGGTTCAGGTAATGTATGGGCCTTGCTAACTATAATAGGGTTTTGAGGTATATTCTACTATTATCATAATAAAGAGCCCCCAAAATAGTATAGGTAGTTATGAAGGCCCCTATATTAGGTGAGCACCTCTGGGTACATGCTCATCCCTCCCCCCGGACCATGAAATCCTGAACCCGTCAAATCCTGACCTCAAGCAACCTGACCAGAAACCCTGCGTCCACAACTTAACCATGCTTAACCTAATATAAAGGTCGCAATAATTACCACTACTATTCCTTAGGTTCCTTTGCTTTTAGTTCTGGCACAGCATACCCCGAAAGCCTATTCTAAGTACCAAAGCCCTTGTATTAGATCAGCTCAGCTGAGCCCTCCCCGACACCCTAAAATGAACCCCTACAGCCCCAACCTTTCCAGACTCCAGACCCCAGACGCTGAAACTCTGAACCCCAAAACCCTAAGCCCTAAATAGAACCTTGAACCCCAGACTTTAAAACCCTGAAGCCTAAAAGACTAAAGCCCTAAGCCCGAAAGCGCTAAAACCTTAAGCCCGTAACTCGAAGCCCAAAGCGTCGACTCTTCATGCTCCGGCCTGATGCAGCAACGGTCCGTCAGAGAGCTGCAATCCTCAGGGACCCAGGTACGAGACGTGACTTTTCAGATACGGTTTAGGTTTTAGGGTGTAGGGTTTTCGGAGTTAGGGTTTAGGGTCCTAGACCTTAAGATCCTTGCATCTACCCGGAGACTTTGGGGTCACTGCGGCGCTCTCATGGCCTATCTAGACTCTAGACAAGTTTTGGCACCTCACTGTGAGGTCTGCCGAGGTTTCTCAACACTCAACCTATGTAAACCCTAAACCCTGTCTGCCAAAGCTTAGATCCCCAATACCCAACCTTTACACTTTTTGGGTTCTTGTAGTTTAGAAGGATCGAAAAGTTTAGCCTTCTATTTCTGTGGCCCCTTATTGGGGTAGTAAGAACTACTTAAGGCTCAGGGTTTCGGGCATACCCTTGAGTCACCCAATGGGTCTAAACTTGCCTAAGCCTGCGCTCTACCTAAACTCACGAACTGCAACCCTAAACGCCAGAACCCTACAAACCTAAACTAAATGCCTAGCCCCAAAAGCACCAGATCCGTAAAACCTCCTCCAAATCCTACATCCCCACGCCCTACAGCCCGAACCTTTAGACCGGAAATACTGTAGGTAAACTCTACAATCGGTTCACTAAACTTTGAACCCTAATCGAACTTTCTAGACAGCTTTGACGCTTGGGTAGCGGCATGATCTCTGTGTTCCTGAAAGCACTTCATCTTACGGGGATCAGAGAAGGACGGTACATACCCAGCCAAGTCTCTGTTGTTGAGAGGCCTCGCGAAAAACAATGTTCAGTTCAGTTTGACGATATCGTCTCGGGCTGCATGCTCGCTCTTCCTGACAGTTGCTTTCCCTTTCGGGTTGTAGGGGTTTAGGGTTTAGGGTTTGAGTGTTGCTTTTGGGGCTTTGGTTTGTTAGGGCGTCAGGTTGACGCTGTAAGGTTACAGGGGCTTAGGGTTCAGGGTTTCAGGCATAGTGTTGAGATTGCAGGCTTCGGGTTGCCAGCACCTCCAAGTCCAAGAACTTGATATCAGAGAAACCGTTCCCGTTAAAGGATCTCGAGTTAAGTAGTGCTTCTGACAGAGCACGTTCAGCCAAATGCCTGAGCTGCGAGAGTGATGAACCACCTCGTGAAGCATTGATGCTTTGCTTGTTCGTCTTCATGGACGTTCAGACATGCAGCCTTGAACAAGGCAATGGCTATACGGAAGTTACGACTGGGCTTAGGCTTTGTTTTGAAGAATCGAAGTGCTTGTTGCCATCTGAACCGTAGTATACCCTTTACCCTGTATGCGAACGGTGACAAACAAGCCCCGCACTTAAATTCGAAACCCTGAGCTCCTCAACCCGGAGTTTGAGCTAGGGTTTAGGGTTTAGGGTATCCCCAGAACCCTCGGGCCTCGCCAAATTAAACCCGGGGCCTTGTAGTATAGCTATATTGAGGAATTCCAAACAGTAGTGCTGTAGACACCACTACCATAAACCGAAATGCCAAACTACTTCTTTGGAACCACCGGCTAGGCTTTGCATCAGGACGTTTAATTTTCGTCATTGAAAGTGAGGCTCATTGAAAGTGAGGCTCATTAAGATGGTGGCAGGTTTGTTTCTGCGGGTTTTGGAAGTCGAAGAGCTTTGGGGTGTGGGTTTTGGGTTTAGGGTTTAACATACGGAGTTTGGGGCTAAGAGATACTTGCATACATGTGTATATATGCACCACCGTGGTCTGTAAATTCGGGTTGCTTGGAGAGGACAGAAAGAATCGAGGTTGCTTGGGTGACCCGGTCCGGAATGGCTGGGTGAAGACAGAAGCAACCGTTCTCTGCCTGTACCGTTACATCCTGCGGCACAGCTTCTGGCTAATAATATAAAGGTCTGAACACTTGGCATAGTGGTTCTATTAGAGATGTCCCAAGACTGGAATAATCAATAGGCTAAGGCCTCAGTGTCGCGGGGCGTGCAGTTCGGAGCAGGGTATCCCTTTCGGAAGGATTCATGACAGCCTTGCTCTGCGCATAGGTTGTCTGGGTCGGGCCGTGCAGGATGTGGGTAACACAAAACTGAGATTTGTTCAAGTGCTTCCCGCTTTCGGCTTGGCTCTCGTAGAACAGCTGTTGCGCATTCAACCTCTTTGGGTTCTGCTCCTTTGTCCCTTCTTCAGAGGGTCTACGTACTCTCTGACAGTAGTATTCCCAAGCATCATGCCTGAATAGGATCTAGAGTGTTGTCAGTCAGACATCGCGATGTGGCTAGCTGCGCAGCCAGACTCAGCCAGACCAACCACCATGATGCCAGCTTGTGAGCAGTTCCGAAGGATGTGCCGTATCAGCAGACTTACGGAAATTCGAGCAAACAGCTGCCAAGCATTGAAGCACCGGGGGGCCTTTACGCAGCTGTTTGAGATTGCCGACAGGCAGTCATCACATGTACCGCAGATGAAGCCCCAAGAAGGAAAAACTGAGCCGGTGCGAGTAGATTTCCGAGTACCAGGCGTCAGCCACAAGACAGGGGCTGAGGTACCTGGCTGATCTCCATTTGAAGATTCCCCCTAAGGGTCTGTTGAGGACCCAGTTGGGCCGAGAATACCATACCATGTAAGGTCGTTGGGTCTGTGTGGACCCTTAGGGTTTGTATGTTGGTGGCGCAAGGCTTTGCCAGAGCATCTCATCACACGAGCAATCGGATCATTTCCGGGTGCAGCACAGCGCTGCACATTGCCGCAGTGCATGAGCAAGCCACATGGAAGCCAACCTAGACCTTAAGCTCTAAAAACCCTACACCCTAAACCCTAAACCCTAAACTAAACCCTAGAGTTAGACCTCAGAGCCCTTGGCAACATCGTCAAGTTTAAATTTGGACCGAGGCTAGCTACGGCCTTTCAGCTACGGTGGAGGGTTGAGTATTGACTTCATTGAGAGCCAACTCTTGTGGTAGATCCCTCTACGAAACGTACAAGGCCTTACGTACATCCGTGCTATAAAGTTCTGAAGAAGAAAACCGATAAGAACCTAAAGCCAGTTCTATAAACCCCATAAAACAACTATTTCAACAAATAAATCCCTGTAAACCGCCGACCGTCCGAGGAATGGCTTCCCCGAAACGATGCACTGCATCAGGAAAATTGGTTTGTGTGATCCTTGTTAATTGCCCAGTGCATGACGAGCTGCTGTCATGCGTCAGAGGCTCCAGCCACTATGCTTCCTATTTTAGGTTATAGACATCTGACTTCCAAAGCTTACGGATGTGAAAGCAAGAATGCTCAACCGACCCTGAACCCTTTAAACGCTGTACCGTGAACTCTGTGAACCCTAAATCCGTCGTGGGTCCTTACTGTATGGATCTCATGAGTACCGGGCACATGCAGGGTAGATCAGAGGCCAGGCATTCCATCCTGTTTCAGTGGTTCACGTCAGTCATAAAAGAGGGCCTGTGTTGTTAGTAGATGTAGCCGGAACAGAGTGGGCTTCAGGGAGTGGGTGCTGGCTTTAGGGTGTTGACGTTTAAACCCTACACATTGCCCCGAAACCTCGAAACTCTACACCCGAAACCTTAAACGCTAAACCCCTAAGAACCCTACACCCTAAACCTTAGATGGAAGGTTCTTTTGGAAGATCTGGGCTATGTCCTTCACAGGCCAGTCCTGATCTTCTCCGGTTTCGGCTGCTCTCTAACATGGACTCCGCAGGTCCTGAGACCTGCGAGGGAATTTCAATCACTATTCACAGACATCTTCTACATCGCTGCGCTCAGCTACAGTCGTTAGAAAGAGGCGAATGACAAGCAAAAACTGAAGTCTCAACCCCTGGATCCCTATACCCTACATCCGAACACGCTCCTTAATGGACCTCAAGCCTTAAACCCTGAACCGTAAGGCCATTCCGGCACCAAGGGTTGAGGCCAACCCCCTGGGGTTGGGTGAAGGGTTCGGGGCTTATCCGGAATTTGCGAACCTGAACTTGCATTGAATTTAGGGAGTAGAAGGGCTTCAATAGTAGGCAATGCTATTCTTTCGGGTTCCTTGGTATAAACACCCTCACCCATTCTAAGAAGCAAGATAACAAGGCCATTGTTATGCCCAAATCAGACTAAAGCCCTTACTATAGAACAGGTATAGACCGCTTCTTAAGAACCAACATCTCCTGAGGCCTTTACATTACGCTTGTAATATAGGGGCCTAAACAATATCAACACTATTTTGAGGGTTCCTTAATTTAATTCTAGTATAATATACCCGAAAACCCTATTCTAAGTATTACGGCCCCTATAGGCCCTATAGTAGACTTGAACATGTTTTGGTTCCTTAAAATAATTATGGTATAATATACCCCAAAACCCTATAGTAGACTTGAACATGTTTCAGTTTTCGGGGAGAGGATCCTCCGAATCCGAACTGAGCAACATGGAGCTTCCTTATGGGCTTTAGGGCTTAGGACGGGTTTAAGCCTTGGGGCTATATTGGGGCTTTGGGTTTAGAGTAAGAGCGGCAGAATTAAGGGCCAGGATTTGCCGAAGGTTTCATGTACCGCAGAAGATAGGGTTGCAGGTACCCGAACATGATTAAACCCGAAGCTGAAACCCTGTAAACCTTAGGCCCAGAGATCCCAATACCCTTATTAAGGAATATACTTTAAACCATATTTTTAACGCCCCTAAAATTTAAGGTATATTCCTTAATTGAGGGGTATTGGGATCTCTGAGGGGTTATGCGGTTATGTGTATGGACGGATGGTTGAAGCCGAGATCGATCTTCTTTAGAGTCTAGGGTTCGGTTTGGGGTTTTGGGTCTTAGCGTTTAGGGGCTTAGGGTTTTGGGGTCTTGGGGTTTAGGGTTTTAGGGTTTAGGGTTTAGGGGTTTAGGGTTTTAGGGGTTTTAGGGTTTAGGATTTTAGGGCTTAGGGTTTAGGGTGGTTCGGGTACAGGGGTTCGTGCTTTAAGGGACACGGTTTTCGCGCGGTGTATAGCATTCCTCTGGGTGTACAGAGAGAGCCCCAACCCTAAAATGTAACTCGTTTGGGGTTAGGGCCTGGTTTCTAGGGTCAGGGCAATTACACATGGGTGGTTCTCAAAATTAGGGTTCCTTTTTGGCTCCTTAATGTAATACGGCACCTATTATTTAGGGTACCCGAAAGGTGGGCCATAATTTTGACAACCACCCACATAGCTACACATAATGCAGGAACCTGATTGCAGGAACCTGATTAAGAAACCCTGCCCTTTAACCCCAATATATTAGGATCCATATTAAGAACCCTAATAAGGACCCAAGGTTTCTTAGTCAGGTTCCTACATTAGCTATGGAAGGTATGTTTTTTGTAAGACACCCATCCTTCTACATGGGGGGCTGATGTCGCGGTCCCCTGAGCCCTAAACCAGAAAGCCGTAAGGCCCTAAACCGATCGTTCTAAACCCAGAGTCCTGCATCCTGCTTCAACACGAAACCCTAAAGTCCGCGAAACGCTACACCCGTCGCGGGCTGCCGCTGTCGTTTCAGCAGCCGCTGCGAATCTTTGGGAGCCTTTTCTCACAGTTAGGGCCCCAGGGTGAGGGCGGGCAGGTGTTGACGAAGAGTTCATTTATGCAGACGACCGCTATGGTGATTAGGCCCTGAAACTACAGGGTTTATACGGGGGAATTGCCGACGAGAGCTTAGAATCTGGGGCCTTGTCGCATTAAAGCAGGGTTGGGGGGGTTTGAGCCGTCTCTTCGGATAACCCTACACCATAAACTCCGAACCCCTCGCCCAGCTACTGGCATCAACATTTCGAGTTTGCGAGGAGCTGGTTTTTGAGGGCTTGGGTTTCAGAGAGTTGAGTTGCTTGACATGTGGGTGGTTGTCAAAATTATGGTCCCCTTCTTGGATACCCTGAATAATAGGTGCCGTATTATATTAAGGACCCAAAAAGGGACCCTAATTTTGAGAGCCACCCATGTAAGGTATTGCAAGGTGCTGCGTGGTTCAGGAAGTTTTGAGTCTGGGGCGCATGGGTTGTTGTTCGTTTCATGCGGGCCTTTTGGTTTTAAGAAGAATTTTCGGGTTTGAGTGTTCGGGGTTTGGGAGGAAGGGAGGAGTACCTGCAATATGTCTTACTCTAGGTGGCAACTTGAGAAGCTTCTCAATTTCCCTTGATGGTGCCTAGAGAAACCCTAAACCCTAAACCTTATAGAGGTACCTATTCATAAATACCTTGCAGAGCCCCCAAACTACAAGCCTGCACGGTTGCGTGAAGCTTCACGGCCCTCACTCCTCTTGCGTGTCCTACCCTAAACCCCGAAAGCCATTGAAGAATTGAACCCTAAACTCAATTTATATAACGTTGCCAAAGTCAAACTTCGAAGCCCTACAACCTGAACACTAGCCTGAGCCCTAAGTTCTAAACCATGGACCCTGAACCCGAAAGCCCCAAAGTTCTGAAGCCTCTTGCCGACGCCCAGTTTCCAGTTGCGCCTAGGAATCTACACCTAGAGTTTTCGGTTTAGAGTTTCCGGCTTAGGGGAGTTTGCAAGCTTGATGCCTGTTTGAAATATACAATGCTCTAAGCCCCAAACCCTGCACCGGCTCAGATTGCTGCCTCCCCGACCATGAAGCGGCCTGCGGCGACCAGGTTCGGACTGGAATCCTGGGTCGTGTAGGATTCTTAGAGGCCCGCGGACTTGGTAACTCGGTTATCAGTAGGGTTATAATTATGGAGAACTCCATTTAGGGTACTTATGTCTCTACTTTATAATCTACTTACTAAGTCCCCTTAAGTAGGGTTATCTCTACGGTATAATCTACTTAACTAAGTCCCCTTAAGTAGGGTTCAGGTTAAGCTTGAGGCGTCGTGTTTGCGGGTGTCGGCGACGGGGGTTAAGGGCATGGGGTTTAAGTTTTACATTTTTATGGTTACTTAAAGCCAATAAGGAATAAAAATTATGGGTACTTAAAGCCGATCAGGAATAAAGATTTAGATTTTTAATCTTAATCCCCCAACCATGAATTATTTAGGACGGTCGATGTGTATGTATTTGGCTAGGGGCTTTAGGCTTCAGGTTCGCGGGCTCTAATGAGTATTAATGATTAATGTAGAGGTACCACTATTTATTGAGGGCTGTCGTTACAGTTCTAGACTTCTAGACTTGTAATAAGTTTAGTCTGATTATTACTTAAGGCCGCCACTGTACCTAGCGCATTTAGCGAAGGCTTCTTTTCTCAGGGAGTGCTTGTAGGAACTTTAGGGGCGCTGAAGCAGAGAAATTGCGACAAATTAGCTAGTTTTATGGCTCCAATACTTAGCTGTTCAGCACCGCCCGGCCTGCAGGAAGGGTATGCAGGGAGACTCTTTCCTCTGCCAGGGTGCAGCTTACTGCATCTTTTGAATCTTCTGTCTGGTTCTTAGTAGGAATGGGGGATTGGATCCCTGTAGTAGCCCCTATATATTCCCCAATAATGGCCCCCATAACCCATTCCCCCATTCCCTACTAGGAACCAGACAGTCTTCGTGAGACATCGGGATTGAGATGCCTAAACCCTAAACCCTAAACCCTAAACCCTAACCTAAAGCTCTAAACCTTGGACCTTCCAACCTGAAGCCCTGCTGTTCAGGTTTTTAGGGCTTTAGGGCTTTAGGGTTTAGGGTACTCTTGTTCATTTAGGGATCCTTTGCTAAGGCTGCAAGAAGCCCGCTAAGAAACTCATGGTGAAGGACCACCTCTAGACTTTTAAGTCTCTTGCAGATAGCCCTGCACCCAAAGGTTCAAACGCTGGGCTTTAAGCTCACCTAGACTCTAAACCCTAGAACCCTAGTCACCCCAAGTCCCCAAACCCTAAAACCCCACAAGCCAGCGCGCAAGAAATGCAGGAAGACGGCCAAGCCGCCCGCGAAGTCTCTCAGGAGAGAGCTTGACGGTCTTCTCTGGTGGATTCTATTTATAGGGGCCTTGGAGAAGAACTAGAATAGGGTTTTGTGGTATATTATGGTATGTTTACATTCAGGAGCTTCTTCCGCCCTGAGGAATAGTATCTATACATACTCTGGCGTCTAGAAAATAGCACCCACGGTGAAGGTTTTTAGGCCTTGGTGGTTTTGATTTAATAAGGCTCTGGAAGAGCCCCAAACCCTGAAACCCAAAACCTTAAGCCCTCAGGGTTCAGATTTTGAGGTTGACCAGGACCAAAAGGCCTTTAATAGAGTCCTTATGACCCTTAATAGTGGGTAGTTGGGGTATGTTAGAGAGGGTAGTTGGGGGGGGGTCTAACCACTAATTAGGGTTTTAGGGAATCTCGCAGGGTGGCAAAGTCCAGCTCGGATTCAACTTCCTGGGCTGCTGTTGGGGGTTTCCTTTGAAGGTTCGGGGCTTGTAGGGTTTAGGGAGTCTTGATGGGATTTCGATTCGGCTCCTTCGTTTTTATAGGTTTGGGGTGGCACTTCAAGCGCTTCCTTGCTAAGCCCTGAACCACGAAAACTTGCCCAGGCCCCTGTTCGGTATCAAATTTTGGGGAGCCCCTTTTTGGCATGAGGATCCTATAGCAAGAACCGAAATAATTACCCATACTATTTTGGGGGATTCCTCATTATAGTTATATTAAAATTAAAACGTGCCCCAAAAACCATATTCTAATTATTAAGGCCCCTATATTATAGAACCTTGATATATAGATCCCTTATAGAACTCTATTATGGATCCCTTTAAAGGAACCCTTATATCTAATCATTAAGGCCCCTGCTGCATCAAAACGGTGGAGCCCCGTAGAGTCGACTTAAGCCCTGCTGTTTGCAGAACTCCGGGCTCCTGGTGTTTGGACTTCCCTAAACCCTAAACCCCTAAACCCCTAAAGCCTAAACCCCTGAAGCCCTAAACCCCTGAACCCCTAAACCCTAGTTGCTTTCTTTCGGTGGTGTCGGGCTGAGTTTTTTTCGGGCTTCGAGGCAGTTGGAGTATGAAGGTAAGGTTGACAGCAGGGTATGCGAGATCTGTTCCTGGTAGGGGCGGCATGTTGGGATGCGAAGTTGAATCATGTGGTCAACAACTATGAGGAAATCATCTACGCCAGAGCCTGAGGACTCGCATGACGTGTCTTGGAGCGATCATGACGATACCGCTTTCAACTTCATGAAGTCTATGGCGGAGCTTGGCATCAATGTTGAGTCCGACCATGGCAAGGTGTTGTACCGCCTACGATGACGTTTAAATTGCGAGCATCCTTCCGCTTCAAGTCAAAGCCATCTGAGGAATGCAGTGATGAAAGCAGTTCAGTTGCCAGTCCGGGGCGTAGCGACTCGACTGCTTGAGCATCACTGACTTGGTGTGCAGACTGGCTGACGAGGAACTTGATGCAGAGACAACTTCGCCTAATGTGAGGGCCTTAATAATCGGAACGGGGTTTTGGGCGTTCCTTATTATACTTATAGTATAATATACCCCCAAACCTTCTTCAAACTCTTAAGGCCCTTACATGAAGGTGGTGAATGCAAATGTGAAGGACTCTGCAGACCATCCTGATGAAACTAAAACGGGCCTTTGGGCTCTGTTTGGGCCTTGACAGTCAGAGTGGGGTTTGGGCGCAGCGTATAGTTGTAATAATGAAATGTAAGGAAGAAAATATATAGTCATAGCAATGAGCCCTAAGGAATAATATATTGTTACAATAATGAACACTTGAGGAATAAACAACAGTGATAGTTCTCGACTTCGTTGCCCGAAGCCCAGACATGGCTGGCCTGGTTTGTGGCGTTTGGGCCTAGGGCCCCCAAACCCTACCCCTAGTGCTCGTTTTATAGGGCGTGGGAGCTGGATGTTGAGGAGCTGCAAGCCCTTTAAATCAGCTTTCCAACTACTTAAGTCAAGGCTTCAAGAACAACTTCCTTGATGCCTCGGGAAGGCGCACGATCACTTCGAAAGCGAAGCGCGTGGGCACGACCAGGGCCTCACAAGGCTAAAGCCTTGAGATGTCAACGCTTTGAAACTTTGTTGAGGTTTGTGAGCCATCGTAGACTTGGCTCATGTGTGAAGCATCATTGAGCAAAGAACGCTGTGAGTTCATGAGTTTCAAGATGGTGTCAAGGCTTCAAGAGATCTAGACGGGAGTTTCCGAAGATTAGGGGTACCTTATGTTGGGGTCCTTACTTATAATAAGGACCCTACTATTTGGGGTACTATATTTGGATCCCCTATTTTCGGAAACTCCCAGATTGTGATCATCGGTTTGAATCTTGTGCGGCCATCACACCCTGACCGAACCTACGCAACACATTCACGGGCACCAGAGCGTTGAGGAACAACAGCACATGCCTGTAAAGTGCCGTGGGCACGGAGCATGTAACTCAAGAACAGGGGTGGCTCGAGTTTGGGTCTCCCTGCTCATGGCTTCATGTTTCGTGTGTTTAACAAGAACTTTTGGTATAAGGCAATATCTTAGGAGTTTCGGGTGTAGGGTACCAGACACCCTAACTTGGTCAAGCCTGAACCCTAACCCCGAAACCGAAAACCCAAACTTGATGCATGCTGAACGTTGCTGAACCATGACCCGTGATCTATTGAAGCCTAAACTCGAAGCCATGAGCCGCAAAGACTTGCAACCTAAAACCGCAGCTTTTAGGGTTTAGGGTTCCGGGGTTTAGGGTTTAGGGTTTTCTTGAGTGTCAGGTGCACAGCTCATGCGATATGCGGAGGCCATGACTGCTTTCTTGGGCCTCCGACTTTGGATGACTGAGGCTACCCATAGTAGTTCCTCTTTGGGGTTCAAATTTAGAATCCTATAAGGTAATCGCAATAAAGGAACTACTATGGGGCCTATGGGTACTTATGGGTTGGATAATATGGCTGTTTATACGGCGTCTGTCCGCGGTTGCAGTTAATGATTGAGTGTTGTTGCTTTCCTGCCGATGTGTACGCATTTTTGTGGACTTAGGTGGGGGTTACACTTTATTGTAATTTGCAGGTTTCTACACAGTGTAAGGATCAGGGGACTTTTAGGAAGCAACCTGCTTGCGAAGTCCAAAGGGGTGTCGGGGCGTGTGCTGCTGAGGCAGGAACTTAGACTTTATACTTACAGGCCCCGGGGACTTAGTAAGTAGGTTATAAGTAAACCTTGAACCCTAAGCCCAACAGTTATGGAACCCCCCAAACCCGAAATCCTAAGCCACAAACCCTAGACCCCTAAACACTAAAAGTGAAAGCCTAAACCCCAAACCCTAAGCCCTAAACCCCAAATAAAAAGCTAAACCCCTAACCCTAAACCCTAAAAAACAAAGCTTAAACCCCAAACCCTGAGCCCTAAACCTAGCACTATCCTAGAGGCCTTCGATGCCGAAGCTGCAGCGCGGACTTTCCTCTACGGCGAGGGCGGCTTGGGTTCCTCCGAGACGGCCCGGGGGCTTCTCCGGGGTTCCTGAAGAGGGCTCCTTTGGGTTCCTGTTTAGGGTTTAGGGTTTAGGGTAGGTCCTACAGGTTTTAGTACAGGGTTTGGAGAGGAAACGAACTTTGGGTTTGTTTTGCAGGTTTTTGTCTGATAAGTTCAGGGTTTTCGGAGTTTAGGGTTCGTAAGCCCTAAACCATAAATGCTTCTATTCAATGCGCGACGTTTGAGGGGTTGGGGAGGCTAGGGGTTAAAGCATCTTCCTTGAAACTACATGGAGACCAGTGTCCCTTTCGCAAGGGGCAACAGTCTCAAGTTTCATAATGCCGTCAGCGAGGGCGACTTGTTGTCACAAATGCTTCTGAATGGCAGTGAAGACTTCTCTTTCGAAGATCGTGGAAGCCGGAAGCACTCACTCAGACGAAGCAAAAAAGCCCTAAGCCCACCATCCTGGACTCAGCCCTATCTCTAGTCTCCATTGTAGTTCCGTTGTGGGGTTACCTGCTGGGTTACCTCACAGGATCCTGAATGTAAAACTGGTTAAACCCTAGAAGTAGAATAGGTAACCTTTAACCTTTTTGGGGTAGTATAACCCCTATATAATCCTTGTATTATGAAACGGGTTTTCCTTTAGTTCCCCATGATACCCGACAAGTAGGAAACCAAAAAGGAACCGACAATGGAGACCACAGGTAAGACCCTTGCTCCAAGGGCCTGAAGATCCCTCAAGCACCCTAAAGCCTAACACGGTTCACCCTCCGGTGAACCATTGACCACCTACACCCTCAAATGTGTTTCCTACCTCTGGTTACCTGATTAAGCATTAAAGTTAGATGAGTAATCCAGAAATGGCCGTATACGACAAGGTCAAAGATACAGGCCCCTTCCAGTCCCCACAGTGTGAATTTTCTCTTGAGTTATGCATTCGGACGGGAATGAAGCTCCATGTGCTCTTGGAGGCGAAGTATATCAGGGTTTCTGGGTTCCGAGCCCTACACTCTAGACTCTAAGCAAGTGATTAAACGGGGTTGTAGGAACATATGTAGTGTATTTCTATATCTATACCTGTGTGTGTATATATATATATAGGTGTGTGTGTGTGTATGTCTTTATATATATATACACACACCGATCTTAAGGCCTTTGACCCTGCGGCCTAAGGCCTTGGGGTCTCAGGGCTTCAGATGGATTTGGCCACGACGGGCATGTGGAGGTTGCTGCCAATGAGGCGCGCCGCGCCGCTGTGCTGCCCTTGCCTGAGCGAATCGCACTGCTCGTTGCTTAGGGTTTAGCGTTTAGGGTTCAGGGAGGTGCAACCTTTGTACCTGCACCGTGTGGAATTTGTCCTGAACTTGTATGGTGAGTAAGAAACACACAGAGGCGCACCAACGCAAGTGGAAGCATGTGCCTACCTACAGAAACAACCATGTATAGTTATGTTACATATATACATCAACATGCATGTGCATGCAAATACAGATGTGCATGTGTATGTAATTACTCTTGTTCTAGAGATACTCTAAGCCCGAAGCTGCCTATTGCTGGAGTCTGGAGAAGGGCTGTAGAGTCGAGTTGTAGGCAGGCTAGCCGACAGCTATTTGGCGTACTTACAACTTCATACTGTTGATGGACAAAATCCTGCATGACCCTAAGGACCCTAAACTATGGGAATTATGGTATATTCCTTATAATGGGTAATGCAGGATTTTGTCCATCAACCGTATCTAGCGTGCATGTGTGCGGTGCGTGTTGGTCCTACTGCCTCACGACCCTTATCAGATACAGTAGATATCTTCCCAGAAGGCGGAAGACCCTTCTACACAAAGCCACCCTGCACTACTCAATTACTGGTCCTTTGCGCCAAGCATATGCAAACTGACCCATAGCACGCCCTCCTGCCCGGAAGCCGAGAACAATTGTGGGTACGCTTAGTACCCTTGAAGTTAAAACCCTTACCCTAAGGGTCCAGGTACCCAAATAGTATATACTTTGGCCCAAATGTACCTCTAGGTTAAGGCCAAAGTATATACTATTTCGGTACATGGACCCTTAGGGCTATAGAACTCGTAGACGAACCGTAGCACCGTCAAGCCTGAGAGCTCTACAGCCGGGAAAAGCCGAAAGCCCGGTTTAGGGCTTAGGGCCTTTAGGGTTTAGTGCCTTTAGGGTCTAGGGCTTTTAGGGCCTTTAGGGTTTAGGGCTTAGGGCCTTTAGGTTTTAGGGCTTAGGGTTTAGGGTTTAGGGCTTGCCATAGAAGTAATAATGCTGATCCCTGGGAGTCCCCCTGTAATTATGCTGCAATACACCCCCGAAGTTTAAGGCCCTTATGGGGTTCAAGCAAGGTCTGGGCGCCCATGGATCATGAAGCTTGGCGACTCTGAGGTAGCGATTTGGGGCTGCTGTCTCTTTTTTTGTGTGTGTGTGTGTGTGCGTGCGTGTGTGTCTTAAGTTGCGGGGCCCTTGCTGTTCTCTTACCCGGTTGTACAGAGGTATGCTTGACCCCACACTGTCTGCCGAAATTTACCTTCTACGATCCAACTGCCGGTTCCCTACCTTCTACTACGATCCAACTGCCGGTTCCCTGCAATTACAGAGCCCTAAACCCTGACACCCTAAACCCCAAGAAAACCCCGGGACCCCTAAACTCGAAACCCTGACACCCTAGCACCTAGGAATAAAGCCCTAGACTTCTAAACCAAGTAATCCTTAGAGGAAGCGGCAAACACTAAACCCCATCTGGGTTCACAAATTCAGACTCCAGAGTTCGGAACGGTTGAGCTTTCCGGCTGCCAGGGTTTCGGGTTATGCTTCAATCCGGGAAGGTGCGAGATGACAAGAAAGCGTTCTTAATGTAGGGGCCTAAATAATTATTACCCCTTCCTTTTTGTAATTATAGTATGATGGGGCCCCACTTCGAGGCCCAGGAAACTTAGTAAGTAGGTTATAAGTTGGGTTATAAGTACCCTAAATGGAGTTACCCCAATTATAGCCCTACTTATAACTGACTTACTCAGTCCCCTGGGCCTCAGCAAACCCTTTTGTAACTATTAAGGCCCCTACATTTGACGTGGAAGCTAAGCTCGCGGAAGCTTTTCAAAGGGCTTCCCGAAAGTCGTGCACGTCTTCTGGAAGATGCTGCCTCTTTCGGGTCGGACATTCCTGCAAGCCCTAAACCCTAAACCCTACCCTGTGCCCTAAACCCTACTGCAGCCAACAGCGCAAACACGAGAGTACAGGGCAGCCCAAAGGATGAAACAAAGCGTCTCCCATACTCCCAGACCTTCCAATATCCCCTAATTATGGAATATACCTTCCATCATATTCGGGATCCCACTATAATTTAAGGTATATTCCTTAATTCAGGCATATTGGAAGGTCTGGCCGAATTGATCAAGTCCCACACAAGGCAGCTGAATGGAGCTCATAAAATGTGGCGGTCGAGTAGAGTGGTACGACCCAAACGACCCAAACCCTAAACCCAGGCCCAGGCCCTAAACTTTAAACTCCCAAAATCCCGAGCACCGAAACCCCGAAATCCTAAACCCCTAAGCCCCAAACCCGCAGATCGTACCTGGGCCCTAGAAAACCTAACAGCATCAATACTACACCCGAAACTCCAAGCAACCAACACCTAACCCAAAACCCCCCAATTTTCAACAGCAGCTTTACATGCAACCTCAAACCAGAAACCTAAAGCTTCAATTCATAAAGAAGCAGTGATGACAGAGGAAAACGAGCGCCAGCTTGCAGCGGCAGCACAGAAGCAAGGGCAGGTGGACGACCTTTTCCACATGGACTTCGGCAGCAAGATCAAGACTTTCGGCACGGATCTCTTTCAGGAGAAGTCGGGCACAAGCGAGATTGACTTCACCGAGCCCTTCTTTCTGCGCTGGTTCTCCTTATGAAGACAGAATACTAGGAAAAAGGGTACCCTTATCATAAAGGACCTGCAAAGGAACCCAGCTTAGATACAACCTCAAAGCTGAAAAGCTCTACCCGGCAGTGTCCAAGTGCCCCCAGTAGCTAAGGCTTCCGATAAATCCAAACTCGCCTTGTTAGTATAGGGGCTTTAATAATTACCTATACTATTTTGGGGGATTCCTTGTTATAACTATAGTACAATGGGCCCCAAAGCCCTATTCTAATTATTAAGGCTCCTATATTGGGTACTTTGACCCCGAGGGGCCACGTGTAAACCCTAGACCCTGAAACGTAAACGCCACACCCGAAACCGTACCTGGACCTGGCAATACAGGACCCATCTTGGGATAATCTATCTTGTTTCTTAGAGTCCCGGATATATGGTAAGAAAATAAGGTAGCCAAACGCGCTACTACATTGGGGTTTAGGTAAACTCTAAATTTTAAGTTCAGGAAGTGGACGGTGGACCAAAATTCAGCGAAGATGTCAGTGCTAGAGATCACCTACAGGGGAGACGGCGCTGCCCTCAATTCTTCGGAAGCTTTGCGGTTTAGGGTTTAGGGGTTTAGGGTTTAGGGGTTTAGAGGTTTAGGGGTTTAGGGTTTAGGCTTTAGGGATTTAGGGATTTAGGGGTTTAGGGTTTAGGGTTTAGGGGTTTAGGGGTTTAGGGTTTAGGGGTTTAGGGATTTAGGGGTTTAGGGTTTAGGGGTTTAGGGTTTAGCGTTGTTTTGGGGGTTAACAGGATTACTGTGACCTTCCACATTGAATCAGTGATGCAGATCGTTGCTGAGGTTCCGTATACAAACTACGCCCTTAGCCTCAGAGAGAGCGAAATCGTCCCAAGCCCTCGTGGTTATGGACTCATAACTTTTTGCCTCTCGGCTTCTGAGCCAAAAATCGCACTTCAAGCATTGAGACCCCAAGCCCCACACAGAAAACCCTCGTCCCCATACCCAAAGCCCTCTGCCGCCTAAAGGGAGGCCCCCTTTGATCACAAGTTAAGTAGCCCAGGGGCCTTAACAAATACTTGTTATGAGGGTTCCTTAACATGGCCTTACTATGATATACCCCCGAACCCTATTGTCGCTGTTCAGGGCCCTATACTAAGCCCTATAGAACCTTTCAATGGAACTTGTTTTCGGTTAACTTCCTTTACAATAAGGCTCTTTGAGTACTTGTTGTTGTTACTTTTGGTCTTTTTCGTGGTTTCTGTGCCAAGAAATACGGTTGCTTACTTTCTCGTCGGAGTTGAGATTGAGGCTCCCTCCACGGTGCTATAGGGATTCCTTGAGTGGCTCTATAGGGGCACTGTACGGATTTTCGAGTTCAGGAAGGGTTTCAGGGGCTTCAAAAAAGGTTGTTTCGGGTCTTTGTTCATGAGACGTTGGGTTTTTTTCAGGTTTGCGGTTGCGCTTTAAGCTATTCGTGATATGGCTTTAGGGTTTCTGGGTTTAGAACTAGGCTTTAGGGCGTCAGGCTCGCGGTGCAACATTCTTGGGTTGCAGTGAGTGCCACAACATCCAAAAAGCCTGAACAACCCGATTGCAAACAAGCAGCAAGCCGCAGGCGAAGCCCTGCAACAACAATCCCAAGACCCGAAGCCACAAAGAATCAAGCCCGAAGCCCCAAGCCCGAAAGAACAAATGCACGCCAGACCCTAAGCATCAGACAAGAGACCCCCAGCAGCCCAACGCCCCAATTTGCAAGAAGCCTCAAGGCCCGCGCCAGATGCTCGACCGCCTCCCGTTGTGGTCTCTCCCCGAGCCACCCGACATGGTATGGTTGAGGGCAGTGTAAGGTCTGGTTTGCGTATGATTCGGAGTTCAGGGTTTGGGGTTCTGAAGGTGTTTGTGTGGGTTGGGGTTCCGGTGTTCAGGTTCTGGCGTTCCGAAGCTTCTTTGGTCTGAGGGCTCAAGAGCCTTAGTGAGCATGTATAGGTAGGGATGAAGGGTTTAGGGTTAGGGTTATGTACCCTGATGGGGTGATCCTCAATCTAGACATAAAGTAGGATATCCAAACACAGTCTTCTCTCAAGCCACAGAACACACG
Organism: Symbiodinium sp. clade A Y106; assembly: GCA_003297005.1. Classification (NCBI taxonomy): domain Eukaryota; class Dinophyceae; order Suessiales; family Symbiodiniaceae; genus Symbiodinium; species Symbiodinium sp. clade A. The sequence goes on along the minus strand of BGNK01003098.1, from coordinate 35,163 downwards.
AAACCCGAGCCCCTACTTGGAGGTTCATAGGTAGTTAAAAAAGTGGGTTTATAAGTCCCTTAATATGGGTTATAAGTATAGTTACCCTACTTATAACCCTACTTATAACTACCCATGAACCTCCAAGTAGACCCAGGGCCCTAAGCCCCCAACACCAGCTGATATCTAAGCAAAACCGATAGTTTTCGCTTACGGGTTACTCCCCGAACATCCCAGGATGTGGGCCTTTGCTCAAGCTCTCGGCGCCTCCGGCTGCATTTTCCGGCTTAGGGTTTAGGGTTTTGGGGTTTATGTTTAGGTAGGGTTTCGGGTTGAGGGTGTTTAAGGGTTTAGGAGCCTTAGCAATTAGAATAGGGTTTTGGGGGTTCCTCATTTTTATGACAATATACTATACCCCCAAAGCCTATTCTAAGTTTTAAGGCCCCTGCATTATGGTTGTCTGTCCCTAAACCTAAGCCATACACCCCCTGTCCTAACCTCTTACCTAGAACCAACAACCCGAAACTCCCGCAATCCATGTTCCAAGCAGCCGGCGCGGTAGCTCCGAAGCTCAGTAGGTTTGCTCTGTAGGGATTGTAAGCCCATTGGGGTTCAGGTCTTGATGTCTTTCAGAATTTACGAAGGTTTCCGCAAGGCTGTGGTGCTTTCGAGGGTTGTGGGTTTAGGGTTTAGTCCTGAGGGTTCGGGGTCTAATCTGCTTACAGCATGTCACGCAGCGCAAAATCCTCAAACGTAGGCGCCGAACTTAACACCCCAAACCCTTAACCCGAATGCGCACGGCAGGAAACCCTCAACCCCAAAACTCAACACCATGAGCCGTGAACTCAAGACTTCACCCCCCCCCTTGCAAATAGCGTACACACCCAAACCCTCGACCTAGATGCAAGGCGAAGTAACAGCACACGCTTCTGACTTGCAAATCAAATCCCGAATCCGCAAGCTCCCTAAACCCTATATACCCTACACCCTGAACCCGAAAAGCCCTAAGGCAAATCCGGGACGCGACGCCGACCTGCGAGCGTCCCTTCTGCGGAAGTGGTCATGGCCTCAAGGGTTCTGGGACTAAATCGTAGGGTCTTCCCCTGAAGGTTTAGGGGTTGAGGGTTTAGGGTTTAGTATTTAGTAATTTAGGCTTAGAGTATTCACCGTAAAATGCCTGTATAACAAGAATAGAGTTGTACCTCACGGGAATCTCACCTCGGCTATCCACCTCCTCTTGCAGAGAAGGGCATCATTCGTATTCACGCACTTGTTGTCCGGAAGCCTGCCCCCAGCCCCAAGCCCAAGGCAGCTAAATCCATTTCAGCTTCGGGGTTCGAGGGCATGAAGTCTTACTTCTTGCCCGAAAAAACGACAAAACAATAGTTTGTGACCCCACTCATAAAGCCTTTTCAGGGGAGGCTCGACAGTCAACGGAATCTGACATCTCTTAGATAAGCAGGAAGTTCTTCAAATCTTGAAGACCTTACAACCCTCCTAATGAGACTACAGCCAAGAATACTACTGATAATGCTACAAATTAGGAGCAGAAGAAGAAGTTCTCACCAAGGAAGCTCCTAAGAACTCCAAAGCCCTAAAGCGCCCCAGTCGGCCTCGACTGGGTTCTTGTTAAGGGATTTAATTCAAGTTACCATAATAGGCTTAGGGATCTATAGCTAATAATACGGTTTCCGTGTTATGGTAACTTAAATAAAATGCTTAACAAGAACCCAGTTCAAAGCCAGTTGAACCAACGGAAGGTCTGTCACCGCTGTCCTTCACTCTTTTGGTCTCTGGCGCTCTGGGTGCGGGAATCCAGACACTGGGTTCTGGGTGTAAAGTTTAGGTAGTTTAGGGTTTGGGGTTTAGGTTTTGGGGGTGAGGTTTAGGGCTCACAAGGGTGAGCTTAATGTAAGGATTGGGGATTAGGGCTTAGTGCTTGCAAGTTTAGGCTTTGGATGCGGGTTAATGCTTACGTGATTAATGCAGAGCCCCGATGGCTAGACCCTTTATCTTTAAAGGCCTTAATAAGGAGTTGCTATGACAGGAGGGGTGTTTCTTGAATCTTCGGCCTTACCAGCTGAAAGTTGCGAGGGTTTGGGGCGAAGGCTTTGGGGTTAAGAACATCCGGGTTAAGTGTTTGAGATCAGGACTTGAGGCTCACAAGGTTTTCTGGGTTCTTGTTAAGGGGTTGAATTAAAGTTACCACAATAAAGAAACCATATTATTGACTAACACCCTATTATGGTAACTTAATGTAAATCCCTTTACAAGAACCCAGTCTTAGGTTTAGGGCTGCGGGCCAGGGCATCAGGCTTTCATGTCGAGGGCTGCGGCTTTGGGATTAAGGGCTTCTTCTTCGCAGTGCACGAGGCTTCAAACGGGGTTCTAGCTTTTGGTGTGTTTCACCGTTGCGGCTAGTTACTGGTTTTGGGACTGAGGTGCTGCCAGGGTTCGCAGTCGACGATTTGCGTTTCGGGCCCAAAGTTTCGGGTTTGGGCTTACGTTCCCAGATTACGGCCAGAGTGCTTTTTTAAATGTGATTTGGCGATGTGTCGCTCGAAGCGCCGGCTTCACTTCTCAGTTGAGCTGGCTAGCTGCCTTTGCCGGCATGGAGCAACGCTTGCTGACTGCAGCTGGGGGATTGATATCTGAGTTTGTCGCGCGGACCTCCGTTCCTCGAGAGGTGGCCGACAAGGCTTACGAAGACCTCCATGGCTGTCTGGCACGAAAAGAGGCCTGAAACTCCACTCGTGTCACTTACGGTAAGTGGAGGCACAGTGTCACGGCACTGAGAACTGCACCAGAGCGCTGGGCTTCACAGCGGAAGGAAGGGGGAGCTCGCGATCATGCTCATGTGATGCTTCCTGCATCAGGACTGACACCATCTAGTGCCGTTCGCCGCACTTCGCCATGATCGGTTGGTGAAGTGGCATTTGGCCCTCATCCATTTTTGCAATTCTTCGCAACTAAAACATCGTTCTTGTCCTTGCGACATACGATTCTGAATTATGTGGCCTTGTAGTGTAGTTCGTGAACCAGAAAGGCTCAGCAGCTGACCCAGTAACGCCCAGCCTCTATTGTGAACTCACGGGTGCCTCATTGGGTCATGCCTGTAGCTCATATCCACAACCTGATCTTAGCTGCAGTTCCACAAATCCTAAAGGTCCGAAGGACCCAGCAAATAGATACTTGCTCAGTAGGTACTACGACTCTTTGGGAAACAGCGAAGCTGATAAAATCGCTGTTGCGTTTGACCCCTTGGTTCGCGACGAAAGCCCGATTCACTCAACAAGGTGTCGATAAGCTAGTTACATGCCCAGGTCCGGGTTTCAGCATGCAGAAGAAGGCCATTATCTGATCTTGACTCTATACCCGACATGTCCTAAAGCAGGTCCAGATCAACCCCAACCCGCAAGCCCTGAACCTTGCAACCTCCTGAGAAACGCATCATCTCTGCAAGATTCAGATTCGGCAAAGAGCTCACAGCTCAGAAAGACGTTTGAAACTTGAATCAGGCATTGGCAAGGACATCGGCTTGGAAGTCAGGCGGCTGCTCTTGACCCAATTGATACCACGTGTTGGATACATGTTTGGGAGAAGACACTCAGGATTGATGGTGTGATTTAAGTCCAAAACAATAATAATATAGGGGCCTTAATAATTACCTATACTATTTTGGGGGTTCCTTATTATGATTATGATTATAGTATAATGGGCACCAAAACCTTATTCTAGTGCCCCTACATTATATACGTTGCAGTCGACCCCGATCCCAAAGCCATCCGCCGTTCACTGTGTTGTAGGTTGGTTTGGTTCTATATCGGGTTTCGCATCTTGCACAGCCTCGAACCCGGAGGCTTGTCGAAACCCAGGTAGATGAATGAGAGCACTCATTCCTTGAGGCTTTGTAGTTTCTCGAAGAAGTTTTACAGTAGGTGGCTCAGCAGCCTTTGCACGATCCATTCCCTAAGCCTTACACTCTTAGCCCTACAGCCTACGCCCCTTCGAAGTCTAAAGGTGCCTGGCCTAGCACCTTGTCTGACGCCAAACCATCAAAACCCTGGTGGCTTCCTTTAAGGATTCCTGTAAAGGTATCCATTAGGTCTGTTCCGGTTTGGCGTGTAGGCTTTCACGCTTAGTGTTTAGTATAGGGAATACTTGCATAAAGTTTGAAGCACTATCGCCAAGTATCTAATTATTAAGGCCCCTATATGGGAGTTTCCGAAAATAGGGGACCCTAATATAGTACCCTAAAATAGTACGATCCTTGTTATAAGGACCCCTAAATAAGTTGGAAACTCCTATTTCATCAGACGGCTCAGCACGAATCTAAACCCTGGTATAGCCGAGGCGAGGCTTCTTCCTCACCCTCTCTTTTGCATCCGGGTTTAGGGTTTAGGGAATACCCCCTTAGATTAAGGAATATACCTCTAACCATGATATTGCGGCCCTCATCACTTAGTGCACTTCTCTAAAAATAACGCAGCACACCTCATCCAACAACAACCCGATCAGTGCGCGGTACATTCCTTCATGAATGGGTGCTGGGCTCTCATTGTCCTCCCTGAGGCTTCAATGCAGTCTGATAACATGGATACAAAAACATACCGACATGCATGCAGACATGCGTGCATACATTACTTTCTTACATACAATCTTTACGGAAGCCTTGACAGTTGTGCACTGTACAAGCCCCTTGATTGCCTAACATGCAATCGTGTAGCACCTTTTCAAGAACCTCGACGAGACCCTGTAGAGCAGTCTCAGTTTTTCAAACCCAAACGCTCAGCTCTTGACGTTAAAACCCTAAAACGCCTTGAAGGATTATACACCTCTCCTTAACTCCCTGTAAACCCTAAACCTTTAAAGCCACAAAGTACCCCTAAACCCGAAACCCGCTTTCTAAAGGCAAAGGAGGCAAGTGGCCACCGGCCTCTCCTGCAGAGCCTTGCGCTGTACCCGAGGAGAGTCGAAGGGGCGGGTTTAGGGGTGTTGGGGTTTGGGGTCTGAGGGTTTAAAGTTTAAAGGTTCAAGGGTTTTGGGTTTTAGGGGTTTAGAGGTTTCGGGTTTAGGGTGTAGAGTTTCATGCAAGGCTTAGATTCTTAGATGGCGTTTTTGCAAGGTTTACAGAGCTTCACAGTTTCATAGAGTTCTTTTACGAGGTCCTTTGACATCTTGATTGGTCTTTTACACGGTGTTGAAGGTCCATGTCCGTAACCGAGCTCCTTTCAGGTTGAAGGGCTCTGTCAAGAGCTTAAGGATACTGGCACCTTTGCTGTAGACAGGTTCCCAGAGAGCCCAATACCCCTTAATGAAGGAATATAGCTTAAATCATAATATGAAGCCCTATATAATTCAAGCCATATTCCTTAATTAAGGGGTATTGGGCTCTCTGGGTTCCTTTGAGGGCTTTAGGAGTTCGTAGGGTTTTGGTGCTTCAGGACTCTTAAGGCCTCAGTGCTTTCGAGGCTTAGGCCCTAAGCAGCAGAGGGTTCAGGGGTGATTAGGGCTCAGGGCTTTCGTTGGGTTTTGAAGGGGGTGGGTTTAGGGTTTAGGGTTTAGTTTAGGGTTTAGGGTTTGGTTTAGGGTTTAGGGAGGGGGTGTAGAGTGTGGGAGTGAGTTCGGTATTGGTGATCCAAGATGGTTTGCCACACGCGTTGCACGGTTGAACAAGATGTTGTGGGACTGTAAGCACTAAACTCTAAAACCTAAACCCATCAAAAACCCCAAAATGTCCCTAAACCCTGAACTCTAAACCTTCGCGCGAGGCGTTTCGGGAGCTCCTTGCCGTTCTTTTCGAGCGCAGCATGAAAGGCGAGTCCGAACAGCAGGTCGGGGCTCAGCTGGCTTTTTGTTGGAGGTTTTGATGGTTTAGGGGTCTACCTGGACCCTAAGGAACCTACAATTTTCAGGGTTCCTTATTACGATTCTTTATATGAGTCCTTAAAAAGGTAGGTTATTTGGGGTTAAGGTAGGGTTTAGGGTTTCAGAAGTTCAAAGGATACGACAGTGAGGCACTTGAGTTTAGGATAGAAGTAACGTAGGTCAACATTCGGCAGCAGAGTATATGAGCATTCGGCACTTGGGCTTTTAGAGTCAGAAGCTTCCCACTTAGCGCTTAGGGTTTAGTTTAGGGTCTTGTGTTTTGGCCTTGCTTCTTGTCCGCTGAAACGGGGTCGCGTCAGCTTCATGTTCAGGTGACCCACTGCAGAATCCCAGAGCGCTTGGGAAAGACTGCAAAACGGTAAGCCCGGTAAGCACTCTGGAAAACTGCGAATACTACAACATGCAGTTTTCGGTTCCATTCGAACGCTACCAAAATACTATAGTCTATACTGCATGCGTATACATACAGTGTGTATATATATAGTACCACTGCAAGCATGTGGAGTGTGTGTGTGTGTGTATCTAAACATGTATAGAGTACGTCGTCTATGTCGTATTATATTTGTGTGTATATATATATAGAGAGAGAGAGGAGAGTATACAATCAGTATGTGTGTTTGCATATGTATACCGGGAATATCCAGTATATACTGTATACGGAGCATATAAGGTGTTTCTACTGTCTTACAATCTATATACTCGGGGCATGATCTCCTTTCTAATATTGTCCCCAAGTCCGCAATCCTGAAGCCCCTAACCCCTTCACAACCCTAAACCGCAGTCGAACTTGTGGCCGAAACCCTAAACAGTCTAAGCTCTAAGCCCAAACCCCTGCAGCACTTTCATAGAACCCTTAAAGCAACCCATGAAGCCCGCAGCCCCTAAATCCCAAAACCCCAAAGCGTCAGTTTCAGGTGCAAAAGGCCCTGACTTCCGCGATGTCCAAGTGAGGACCGTGCAGAAGGGCTACAACCACTGTTTTGCTCGTCTTAAGCAGCCGGAGAGGTTTCATTGAAGGATTCTTTAGGGGCTCTATCAGCATTCTTCATAGGGTGTAGGGGTTCCAGCTTCTGGGTGTTCCTGAAGAATCAATGTTCTTGTTCGTTAGCCCTAAATCCCGAAAGCATATAGCTAACAGTAACAGTAGTATTCTTTCCCCGTATGGTCACTATTGCCAGTATTCATACACCCCAAAACACTATTCTCTATTTCTTCAAATTTCCTACATGACTGGTTTCCTTATACCTTGGGAGCTTTCAACCCTGAAAGATCCTTATACAACTCGAATCGGACCTTCTAGAACCCTTGTGAAAACCCTTCTTAGTATCTGAAAGAGCTGTCGCATTTCTTAGGTCCTGTTGACCCTTTGGCAGGAGCAGATCCAGCACAGCTGAAGCAAGCACAGAATTGCTGAACGCTTGGGCTGAAAGTAATGGCCCACGAAGAGCAAACTCGCCACGGATGCAAACCCCAAAGACCCAAAAGGTTTGAGAAGTCAAGGTCAAGTCTAGTTTAGGGCTTATAGGGTTTGTTTAGGGATTTAGGGCCTAGGGATGTAAGTGCTTGTTTTAGAGGTGTGGGGGTTAACTAGGGATTCCGTGCCCGTTTTGTTTCTTTTGTCGGGCCAAAGAGTTCCTTCTCGTATGAATCTCCTAGATCTTGAGCTTTCGGGGGCCCAGTTTGGCATTGTTTTGCTCAAATTCAGCTGGATGTTTCGTGCATCATCAAGATCCTTTTGGATTCCTGGACAGTTTGCATTGCCTAAGCGCCCAAGGACACCCCAGCACCCTTCATAGCATTTCATAATGCGGTATTGAAAGCGCCCATCCGACAGGCTTTTGCTTCATTGGATCCCGCGTAGGGCTCAGGGTTTCTTATGTTTTTTCTTGAGAATTTGGAAGGCTGTAAAGATGCATTCTGGGTGCACTTGAATAGGGTTAGTGCGATCTGGCCACACGATGCCTTACCCAAAACCCCTAAACTCGAAAAGCACTATATCCTTAAACCCCGGCACCCGTAAATCCTAAAGGCCCCTGAACCCTAAATCATAAATCCTAAAGGCCCGATACCCTAAACCCTACCTTTGCAGAAGCTGCGGAGAACCCTTTCCTCTGGTAGCCTTTTTTGGGTCTCCGTACATCCCGAGCTCAGAGCCTCCAGGAGGGCGTGAGCTTTAATGGCCAAGAACCCAGAGACTCCAACATCCCTTAACTAAGGAATGGTTCTTAAATCACATTATGGACCCTACTATAATTTGAGGTATATTCCTTAATTAAGGCCTATTGGGGTCTATGGGAAAGCCCTGCTCCATGAACCTCCGCCACTAGAGGGCGAGGAAGATGAGGGTTGAGATATGCGAAGATCCGAAATCGCCGAAACCCCTTGCGTCAGAGACTCTAAAGGAGCTTGGATCTCCAATACCCAGAGGGTACTTGGAGGCCCTTTTGACTTAGTAATTAGGGTTAGGAAGGTGGGTTATGGGGGATTATAATAGGGTTTCTAGGGGATACTAAGTAGACTTACTAAGTCAAAAGGGCCTCCAAGTAGTTGCGGGGTCTAGGAAACTATCAGCCCTGAGTTTCTGACACCAGCAGACTCCTGCAGCCTTTGTCCAACCCTGAACCCTGAAATGTCAAATTTTCTCCTGAAGCACTCTTAGATCCCCAATACCCGACCTTTAAACTTTTTGGGTTCTTTTCGTTTACTAGGAATGGGAAAGTTTAACCTTGTATTTCTGTGGCTTATTGGGGGCAAACGCGAAAACCCTGAACCCTTATGTTCCCAACTTCAAGTGTCGGGAAGCCACAGAGGAGAGCACAGAGCCGCATGCGATCAGGAAGTCCCTCCGGTTTAGGGTTGAGGGTTAGGGCTACAAGGGTCCAAGTACCTAATAATCATATACTCTCCAATTACTACTGCCCTAAAAGCGAGTACCTAATTATTGGGTCCTTTGGACCCTTAGGGTTATCGTTTTGGCGTCCAGATTGGGCTGGTTCTACCCGCGCTCTCGCAGGGTTAAACTAGGGGCCCGCAGAATTCGTACTACTATAGAGGCTTTAAAAAATGACTAGAAGAGGGTTCCTTGAAGGGGTCTATAAGGGATCTACAAAGGCACTATAGTATAGTGGGTTAATAGATTGGAAGAGGGTGTTGGTGCCCATTATTATACTATAGTTATATAGAACCCCCGAAATAGTGTTGGAAATTTTTTAGGCCCCTACACTGCTCATCCCCAAAAGGGGTCCCTACTATGGTCATTGCACACTGTATCCCGAAAGCTTATTCAAATCAGTAAGGCCCTGGTATTGGGCTTTAAGAGGGTTATAGGATCATAATAGGGGCTGCAAAGTCTGATATATGGCTCGGACGGTCAGGATTAGCTGACCAGCTCGGATTAGCATTCGTCCCTCCTTGAAAAGCAGCTTTATAGTAGCTGTATTGGCGGAGGGTCTGATCTGGCCTTGTGCAAACGGAGGGCTTGATCGTCATTCCCAGCTTTGTTCACTTGGGTTTCTCATGGTTCCACAGCCAAATCTTCTGTCGTTGCTTTTGGGTGCACAAGCTCGCCAATGTCCCTAAACCCTACGCCTTCAATTACTGTCTACCATCTCCTCACATTCGTGGCCGAACGTCAGAAATCCATCCGAGGGACTTCCTCAGCCGTCGTGCAGACGAATTGGGTTTGGCCGGACTTTTCAGAGACTCCTATATCCCCTTGTCCGCTGGCGGACTGGCACCGTATGTCTTTGAAACACCCCGCACCTTTTCCCAAAGCCCTGTAAGATCCTGAGGAAGCCCTACACCCTAAACCCCTTAACTAAACTCCTTCCCAAAGCTCTAAACCCTAAACCCTTAAAAACACTCCTTCCCAAAGCCCTAAGACAAAAGCTTCAGAAGTCAATCGGATTCTGGAGTCTCAGATTTCCTGGTTCCGAAAACCCCCCACGATCGACCACGTCCTGCTGGGATGCTGGCGCAAAAAATAGCATTACTAACAGTAACAAACATAATCGTAATACTTGTTAATACAAGTAGTAACAATAATGATACTACTAGTATATAAAAAAGAGACTGCTCCATAGTGGCAGATGGTGTTGATTGTTTAGGGTTTATGGAAGGCAGATGTCGTGTCTCGGCTTTTGTCGGGTGCCTTCTTGAGTCTTTCTTGTGTCTTGACAGGATTACTCTGGCAGCTTGTCGGGTCTACTAGAGGGGCCTTAACAATTACCAATACTATTTTGGGGGTTCCTTATGTTAGTTATAGTAGAATGGGCCCCAAAACCCTAATCTAATTATTAAGGCCCCTATAGTAGGCCGAAGGGCTGTTGCTTGTAACAGGCTTCAAGTACATTCAGAGCATAGTAGGGGGCATCTTTTGGGGTTGAGGGCGACGTCGGTTTGGAGTTTGTCGCGCAGAGCCTTGTGATTGACGCACGGGTGTCATGACTGGAACAACGTGCGCTCTGACATACAGCACACCGCAAGTCACACGCAACTTGTTCGATACGCTACAATACCTCTGCTCTCTTGCGTGTTGGGCTAGATAACACGAATGCCAATCAATCAAACGAATGCCAAAATATTCGCAGACCCTACGCAGAAGCAGGCTGGACTAGGTTCGCCGCTGTTCGCCTAAAACCCTCAACGCCCTACAAGAGACCTCAATCCTAAGCCCATGGCGATATCAGACCTCAGCCCTAAACACTTGTGACCCTGAGCCCTAAACTGTAAAGCCATGAATCCTCATACCCCTAAACCCTCCAAGCGGAGCTTTCGACTGTCCGGTTTGCGGACTTTCGACTCTCCGGTTGAGGGCTTAGGTCGAGGGTTCCTGCAGCCTGGAAACAGCCGCTTTGCCAAGCCTCACACACTGCTGGTAGCTGAAGAAACGGATGCTCTGGCAAAGCTGCTGCTCTGTAGTAGAGTTATCCTTGTTTTGTTTGGGAAGTGCAACGGCCTTGAACCCTGGCTCTGACATGACTGACATGACCCTATGTACGTGCATGACTTGCATCTGCATGCATGTAGCGGTGTTATGCACGTGCCATATGTAGTGCCTCTATTACTCTAGACGGGGTCGGTATCGGTACATATATATATAATATAGTATAATATAATATAATATAATATAATATAATATAATATGATATGATATATATATATATACAGATATATAACACACACACACACACGTATGTTTACATATCATTATATGTACGCAGTGGTTGTCATCCTGCAGGTAGGTATATATGAACATGTACATCCGTTACGTGCATGTCCATAGGTAAACTAGGTAGGACCTCGCGAAGCCGTGTGCCTGAACTGTCAGAAACAAGTTGCAAGCCCTAAGCCCTAAACACAAACCTTAAGCGGCAACCCTACACTAGAAAGCTTAAACCCTGAACCCTCGTCCCTATAGGAACCTTTGTAATAGCAGGAACCATAGACCCTGAGTTTCAAGCACCTCAACGCCTACCCCCACCGGAATCACTAAACAATCCCTTAACCTTGTCCAAAAAGGAACCCTTAAAAGGAACCTTGGACCCCGAATCCCTGCAGGACCCCTTGAAGGAGCCCCTGACCTTGAGAATCTCAAATCCCTAAACCCAGGAAGCCTTGAAGGAACCTTCGACTTAGACCCTGAATCTCAACCCCCTAAACCCTGGTCCCTGCAGGAACCCTGAATAAAAGGAATCTTAGACCCTGAATCTGAGACTCCGAAACCCAGGAACAGGGTTTAGGGTTTAGGGTAGAACCTCAATCTCAAACACCAGATCTCCTCCGCACCGGCTCGACAGGGAGAGTTTCATTTGGGTGTGCAAGCAAGTAGAGGCCATAGTTGTTTTAGTCGGGTGTTCAAGTGGTCTTTAGAGGGGTATATAAGGGCTTGTTGGATTCATTTTTTGCTGGGTATACGGGCCGTATACCCAAAGCCTGATTATCAAAAAGCCCAGCAAAAACTGAATCCTCCCCTCATCACCCCGTACTAAACTCCTATCCCCAAAGCCCAATACCCCACAGCCTAAAACTTTTGCGGTCCTACAACCAGAGATGTCAACCCTCAAACCCCAAATCCTTAACCATTTTCACCGTGAGACCTGCCTAAACCCTAAACCCTAAACCTACGCCCTGCCTGACCACCTTTGTCCGCGGCCTGGGGGTCGATGGTTGCGTCGGAAGGCCGGTCCTAATATGTGGACGCTCATAAAAATAGAATAGGGTTTCGGGATATATCTTACTACGACCATAAAAGGAACTGCAAGGGGATATCAATGCTAAAGATTCCGACCTCTGTATTACCCTCAGGAAGTTGTTTAAAGGCTTCTGCACTGCATTACATAGGGAGGCCGTACATTATGAAGCTGAGGAAGAGTTCTGCAGGTAGATGAAGAAGAGAGCAACAGCCCACGTTACAGACCAGAACAGTGTTGACGTTTCAGTGGCCGGGAAAGCAGGTATTTGTTCCCTGTACATAAACTTGCAAATATTAGTTTTGAAACACCAGTTTCATCACAGCGACTTAGACGGTCTCGATCACCAAACATAGCAAGAGCAAGCAGATGGCCTGTAAGAACGGATACACGACGTTGCAGTCGATCGTTGGGTCTGCATGATCATTTGAGGGTCACACCGGAGATTCAACAGACAGGCCATCCCACTCTGGACTGCAAACAAAGGAATTTTTCGGACATGGTCGGAAGGTTGGACAGTAGAGAGGTCCGGTGGATTCAGGCTACAGTGCACACAACCCTTAAGACCTTGTGAATGTCATGTTGAGCAACACATATATATTTATATTTATATTTATATTTATATTTTTTTTATTTATTTATATATACTTAGTTGTATTTCTATTTCTATTTAGCTTTATACTATTATATGTATAAACCCTAAAGTGTTTGCTAGAGCGGTTAGAGGCAACATTCCTAGCCACTACGTAAAGCTCCGAATCCCCTGATCCCCTAAACCCCAAACCCAAAACCCAAACCCTAAACCCCTATAGATCCCTTAAAGGATCACTTAAGGATCTCTGAAGGATCCCTTTAGAGGACCCTAGACCCCAAAACCCAAACCCTAAACCCCGGAACTCTAGAAAAACTCTCTACCCAAAGCTCCAAGGCCTGCAAGGGACGGGGGTTTAGGGTTTACGGTTTAGGAGCAGTGCTAAAGCTCGCCCAAAACTGTGAAGGAATTTCACGCGGTTTTGGGTTTTGGGCTTAAGGTTCAGGTTGGGATTAGAGTTTTGGGTTTAGCGTTTAAGGTCTGGGGTTTAGGGTTGAATATAGTGCGTCGGAAGCTAGCAGCAACCTCGAACCTTTTGTCTAATTACTTTGCCTCACGGCTTGCAGGCTTCAAGTGGGGATGGGCCGCCCCGGCTTGCTGTAAGCCTTTGCGTATAGGGCTGAGTCATGGGAAGTTTCTTTAGGTTTTTTGTTGTGTTTCCTACAAGGCCTCCTGTCTTGAAAGGGTCTGGAGTCCATGCATGAAAAGGCCCATAGTTCGTTCGAAAAGGTTGCGATTGTCGAGGGTCTGGGTGATCACATCTTCTAGCCATAGGGGATTGTTGCGAGATTCCGGCAGGATTTGTGCTGCACTTGCCTTTTAGAGGGCTCTGAGAGAATCCTCACGGGCTTTACTTTACATTGTCTTTGAGGTTGTTTAGATTCTACAATTCCTATTCCCATTACGATTACTACTATTACTATTACTATTAGAAGTGCTGCTCCCGCACTCCAGCGAGGTTTAGGGTGCAGAGATCAAACACAGTGGGAGACGACACATGGCTCACATGGCTTCCAAGGTTCCCCGTCTATGCATTCAACGCTATGGCCCCCAAATCGTTAACGCCGTCAACCCATTGACCCTAAACCCTAAGGGCCCTAAACCCCTGAACCCTAAACCTGTGTTCAGTGAAATCAAGATCAAAGTTTGATAGTTTTTGGGTCATCAAGTAGTTATTATACTATTGCCTCTTGCGGGTGATGGCTGTTATGTATCCAAGCCCCAAAACCCTTTCCCTTACCCGAAAGTGCAAGACTTTACTGGCAGGCCCTTTTGGCTCAAGGGAGCAGAAAAGAGCTCTCTCCATGCAGTAGGCTGCAGCCAGGTGGTTTGCCACTCTAGGGCCAGTTACCTCTAAACCCCAGACCCTAAACGCTAAACTTGTAGCCTAGCATTTAGCCCTAAACCCCTAAACCCTATTAGATATGCTCCAAGTACATGAGCTAATGCCCACCGGGGGCCCAGAGTCCGGAACTTACACCTGCCATGAGCCCGTTGGACTTTAGCCAACCTTTCGGATTCAGAGCTTGGGGTTTAGGGCTTATAGGCTTTAGGATGTAGAGTTTAGAGGTTTCGTTTAAAAGGCGTTGAACCACAAGGCCGCTAGTGCCGGGGACATTGCGGCAACAGACATCAAAGTATGTCAAGGCTCGTGCGAACACGGCCTCCCGTTGCTTGCTCGTGCAGGAAGAAGTGTTTTGTGTTTATGGGCATTGCAATCCAGAAGCGAGCCTTGTATGAATCGCGCTTGCCCCCTTGAGCCTAAATCTCCCAAACCCCAAGCCCGCACAGCCTGTATTCTAGACCGCTGAGGCTGAAGGATTAAGGCCGGCTCACATTCCAGAGATCCATGACCGAACATCTCAAAAGCCGCTAAAACCCAGAAACTCTTGGACAAACCCTGGAACAACTTGAAGCCCTTTTGAAACCCTCCTAGAGCCCTTTTCGCAGGCCTGATAGACCCCCTTCCCTATATTTATGTGTCTATATATATATATGCATACATACATACATATATATATATACATAGCTGCATCTTGATTTAGTTAGTTCATTAGCTAGCTAGTTAGTTAGTTAGTTAGGGTAGTTAGTCACTTTGTTGGTTACGTGTTTACTTTTGTGCTTGTATTCGTATACGTATGTAACATATATGTATGTCTCTATGTATGTATATGTATATGTATATACATATGTATATACATATATGTGTACACATGAAAAGCCTCTTGGCTTAAGGTTGGCATCGGCACCGATGCTCCCGTGGAGAAGGTGACTCTAGAGCAACTTTTGCGCACATACAGCTGCTGGCGAGCCCAACGCATGGACAGCAGTGACTAGTCTCTCCTTTGTGGGGGTTAAGGCTATGTGTTGCGGATTTCTATAGCATTCCTCAGAGGGTGTCATGGGGGTTGATAGGGTAGATTAGGTTCTCTGGGACGAAATGTCACGATCCCAGCTGGACCTTCTACAGATCCTTGCTAAACCGGATTGCGCAGAGAAGATCAAAGATCCCGCAAGCCCCAATCCCATCAGTAGCATAGTGACCTACTGGCTTACCGGCACTATCCCTTTGTGTTCCCAAAACCCTGTTTCCATCTGGAGGCCCTTTGTATAAGCCCTGAAGCCCTGGTACTGGAACCAGACCCTTTTTTCAGAGCCCTATTGAAAGTGTTAATTAAGGCCGCTGGAGTAGCCGGCTGAGGGAGCAACTCCACATCGAACTTCACACCAAAGACTGGGAGCGCTTCAACTCGAACTGTAGTACTTCGTGCTAGACCTGCTTTATGGAACCGGCGACGGGTAATCGACAAAAGGAGCAACGTGCTAGAACCGCTAGGATCCAGGTACCCGGTGAGCCGTTCGAGCCTCGAGGCAAGCTTTGACCCTGAACCCGAAGCCCTAAACTCTAGGCCCTAGGCCCCATGGAGCCCCAACAACCTTAAACACCCGAAGTTCCAAGCTGAGGGTTTAGAATACGTCCTATACCCTATAACTCCTAACCCCTATAATACCTTTTGGCTCCTAAACCTTATCACTCCGTTAGAGGATCCCTATAACTCCTTGAATACTTTCAAAAGATTCCGAAAGCCCTTAACGAGCCAAGGCCAACAGGCGACCTCGCAGATGCTCCACGCCATCGAGACTAAGCTTTCAATTTCGTATGAGGTCTTTTAATTTTCTATTTTGCTTCAGGGTTTAAGGGCTTAGGGGTCTGCTAGGGTTTAGGGCTTCAGGGTTTAAGGATTTAGGGGTCTACTAGGGCTTAGGGTTTTAGGGTTCAGGGGTTTATGGGTTTGGGGGTTTATCAATTCAGCGCGTAGAGGTATAGGGTTTAAGGGTCGTGAAAGGGTTTAAGGGGTGCTTCCGACAGATCAAAAAAGTTACTCAGGATTTAGGGCTTATATAGGGGTCTGGTGTTTTGGGTAGGGCTTTTGGCCACTACGGATTGGGGTTTGGGTTTCGGGGGCTGCAGGGTTTGAGGATGAAGGTTCTTGGGGTTTCACGGCTGTGTCAATGAAGCTACATCTATCCGAATCCTAGGCTGCTAATCATATAATATATGGTCCTCAAAATGCCTATCGTATGCAACCCAGCGCCCACGACTCAAATTTGTGACGTTTACGAATAGTAAGTGCAACATCTCGGTTTAGCCTCGAGTTTTCCAAAGAGAAACCCTAATAATCCCTTCCCCGTAATATTAAAGCCCCCCCTAATATTAAAACTCCCGGCCCCCGGGATTTCGCGGTTTCGGGCCCCACATTCAATTTAAAAGGGGCAACATTAGGGGGGGCCTAGATNGTTTAGGGCTTAAGCTTTAGGGCTTAAGGCTTTAGGGCTCAAGGTTTAAGGCTTTGGGCTCCAGGGCTTCGGGCTCAAGGTTTGGGGCTCACGGTTTAGGGCTTAGGGTTTGAGGGCTCGACTCTTAAAAAGGAGAATTACTAGCAGCCTTAGGGTTTGTCTGACTGTTTGGCTCAGTACGCCAATCCGACCCGTACCCGGATGCCCCGAGAACCCCCCTAATATAAAAACCAAACCCCNTTGTCTGACTGTTTGGCTCAGTACGCCAATCCGACCCGTACCCGGATGCCCCGAGAACCCCCCTAATATAAAAACCAAACCCCCGGAAATCAGTTTTTATATTAGGGGAGGGGGGGGGGGCGTTTTAATATTACGGGGAAGGGATTACCGTAAATCTAAACAGGTGGTTTTGGACAAGCGTCCTGTGTCAAGTATGTTCTACCCTGCAAAGAATCCCCAAGCGGATTCATATAAACTACGCCCACTGGTCATGTTGGTTATGGTCTGTTGCGATCGAAATGCGTACTGGTGTATAACTAAAGGAGCTTGGAAATTTCTGCAGAACCCTACAAAGCTTCGTTCACCCTTAGATTCAAAGACACCATGACACTCTTTTTCATACCACCCCAAGCCCCGCATAAACCCCTAGAAACCCTGTACAACCCTGTAGCCCTGTAGCCACTATCAGACGTATAACCCCTAAACCCTTCAAGCCCATAAACAGGAACCCTAAACCCTTAAAGCCCTATAACCCCTACAACTTTTATGATCGCGCACCCTAAACCCTAAACCCAAAAGGCCCTACACCCCCTAAGACTTTCATAAAACGAACCCTAAGCCCTAAACCCTTAAAATCCCTAAGACCTTACAAAACCGAACCCAGGAAATGGCTGCCACAGCGCTCCGCTTGGAGGCTGTGAGGCGACCGTACCGCCACCGGCTAACGGCCACCTTGGCGGCAAGGGTTTAAGGCCTAGGGTTATCTGTAGGGTACTATAGGGTATTATAGGGTTTCGGGGTTCCTGATAAAGGGTCTATGGGATACTTTTGGGTGTTAAGGCTAAGGGCCTTTGGGGTTTTAGGCTTAGGGTTTAGGGGTTTAGGCGTTTAAGAGTTTAGGGGTTTTGGGGTTTAGGGGTTTAAGGGTTTAGGCTTTAGTGGTTTAGGCGTTTAAGAGTTTAGGGGTTTAGGGGTTTGGGGATTTCAGGGTTCAGGTTTTGGCGGGTTTAGGGGTTTAAGGGTTAAGGGTTCAGGGTTAGGGTTTAGGGGTTTAGGGGTTTAAGGGTTTAGGGGTTTGGGGTTTAGGTTTGGAGTTTAAGCCTTAGGGCCTTTGGGGCTTAAGGTTTATAGGGTTTCGTGCTGCGGAAAGCTCCGCAAAAATGCTTATTGGGTTGAAAGGGCGAGGGTCTCGGGTTTAATTAAGATTCAAGGTTGCTTGGGAGTAAACGCAGGAGTCCCCTTGGCAATTAGGGTTGAGGACTTGGGGTTTGGGGCTGAATCCAGGGCTTGGAGCTCCAACAGTTTTTTCTTCAGACAGAACCTTGTAGAGTAGGGTGAAAGGTTTCGGATTTAGGGGTTTGGGGCTTAGGCGTCGCGGTTCGAGCGAGACAAGCCCAGCGTCTCCTTCAGGAGTAGCTAGGGCTTTTTCGTATACCCGATCCCAGCTCGCCATAGCGAGCGGTGCGGCTGGAAAGGCTTCCTCTGCGTGGAACTGGTGTTCCTTCCGGGAGTGTGTACTGCTCCCTATTCTGGCACGGCTCTTCGCTGCCGATTGATTGGCCTACGAGCCGCTGGACAACGCCCTGGGGGGCTTTCATGGCTGTACACCGCAGGTATACACCGATTCCTTTGGCAATGACTGGACTGCTTTTGGTAGGCAGTCACGACTCGACGTGTCAGGAGGTTGAGCAGTCGCTCTTGGCATCGCCGTGTAAGAAATAGACGTGCAGCAGCGCGCAAGACGCTGCAGCGAGGAGAAGTCAGATGGGAGGAAAAAGCGACTCGGCTCAGCAAACGCGAGAGGATTTTGGACTAGCAGCCTCGGTGGTTTCTTCTCTTCAATCCATTTCGAACAGAGCCACGTGAGTGAGTCTATGCCTAGGAGAACACTAGCAGTCCGATGGCCCACAATAGGTACTTGCCGTAGGCTTTACCACCCGAAGCAGGTAGAATCTGTATTTGCTTGGGGTGTTTGGGCCACTTTAAGCCACAAGAGAGGTGGAGTCCCTGTAGCTTCGATACTAGCGCTTACATCAAGACCTGGCAGCCTAAGGTACAACCAACACTGCAAACCACACCAGTTGTAGATGCCCATCAGGCTTTAAGATGATTACCAATACTATATTTTGGGGGTTCCTTCTCAGTGATAAGTACATAGTGAATCCCAGAAAGTTGGAACATGGGTTTAGGATGATGAATGCTGGGATCCCCTATACTGAGAATGATGTTCCAACTCTCTGGCTTCTACTTGAGAACAAAGAACCCCAAACCCTATTCTAAGCCCTAAGGCCCCTATATGGCTGGTTGTCCAAATTATGGCCCCTTTTTGGGGTCCCTTTTTTAAAACGGCACCTAGAAATTTAGGGTACCCAAAAAGGGTTTAGGGTTTAGGGTCCCTATTGTAAAACGGCACCTATTATTTAGGGTACCCAAAAAGGTGCCATAATTTTGACAACTACCCATATATTGCATAGGGTTTAGGGTTTCAGGTATTTCTGCCTTCAGGCTTCATGAATAGTGCACGGCTGTAAACAGAGAGGAGTTTGGGGGCACCCTGTAGGTAGGTGTTTGGTGTATTCTTGAATCGTTTATCCAGCGTTAAGGAATAGCATTCTGATTGTTGGGGCTCCTATAATAGCCAGAGGAACCCAGGTGTTTCCCCTAAAAAACGTGAATTTCGAGGGACTGTAGATCCTAACACCCAAAACCCAAAGCACCAGATCCTGGACCTTTAGACGGTCAACACCAAAGACACCCAATGAGAAGCCTTCAACCCGCCGAGGCTAACTACCGATGCCTCTTCCCAGATGCCGCTCGCCATTATCGGGCGGACGTACTTGAGGCCGGTTGCTACCCATTTCTAGCTGCCGAGTTTAGGGCGAAGTAATTACATTTAGGGTCAAGTGAAGGGCTCGGATGCCAGACCAGCTACTCCATAATGTCATGCTGTTTGCACTTGCTGGGCAGTGCTCTGGCGGGGCAGAACCATAAACAGTAAGGTCCTCAACACAAGGATCCTGAGATGAGGTACCCCACGGCACTCTGGGATTGGTGTCATGGTAGGGTCCCTTGTAGTACAGGCGAAGACAGTCAGACAAGGCTTCAAGAACCTCAAAGGGACAAATAAAGAGCTTGCAGCAACAGTCTCTAAGCCCTAATCCAAACACCCCTAAAAACTAAAACCCTAATCCAAACACCCCTAAACCCTTAGACCCCAACCCTAAACCCTAATCCAAACACCCCTAAACCCTTAGACCCCAACCCTAAACCCCGCGCCCTCGACCCTCGACTCAGAGAAGTTGACTTCTACAGTTGAAGTCCGCGAGAACAGTTGAACACCTTGCTGAGCTAATATAGGGCCTTAATTACCTATACTATTTTGGGGATTCCTTGTTAGAACTATAATGTAGTTAAGATACCCCAGAACCCGTTCTAATTTGTAGGGCACCTATAACACTTGGAAAGCAGAGGCCTGCTCAACCCGGACGTTGTTGCCCACAAGTTGGTGCTGGCTTCGCTGCGGATGTCAGCATATGCTTGGTGGGTCGCAAGCGCATGAAGTTGCTGGAGACCAACCAACCTGTTGGCCCTGCAGAAGCCCGGCATTTTCTTCAAGGGCACCGTTAGCGTCCAGCCCGAGTGAAGCAGGAAGTGAAAGAAGTGGAAGGTATGAAAAAGCACCCTATGGAGTGCTAACATGTTTTCACTGCAAGCAGTCAGGCCACAAGGCCACGCAGTGCAAGCAGATGAGAGAAGACGCCCGATTATGGGTTCTCATTACCTCGTCTGGTTCTCGATACAGCATTCACCCGACGTCTTGGTATCGCGAGATGCCAGTGCACCAAGTCCCGGTGGTGGCACTCGCGCCAAACTCTGCTCAAGCGCGGATAGCCCGCCTCATCACGGCGGGGCGCCCCATCGTCCTCGAGATCTTCCGGACGAGACAAGAATCGCTCCTCGCGAGCTTCATTATACGCACCCTCCGCAAAGGTGCAGACCAATATGAAGTCTCGGACATCTTGAAAGCTGAGCTAATGTATAATTAGAATAGGGTTTTGCGAGGGTTCCTTATTATAGTTATAGTATAATTACCCCAAACCCTATTCTAAGTATTAAGGCCAAGGCCACTATGTTAAGCTGAAGGGGTTGCAGCTGGCGGTGGATAGAGCCCACCCAGATTAGGCTAGCAAGGTCCCTGAGATTAGGCGAGCTACTACACTGGCAGGCAAGCCCAGCTGAGGATCAAGAGCTGGACGGATTTAAGCCCTAAACCCCGAAACGCGGAGGGGTGGAATTTTAACCAGAAGTCTACCTTAAGAGCGGCGACCGGGAGAGGGAGAACCCCCGAAGGGAACCCTTGCCCCGCGAAAACAGCCCTGGTCAAGCAGACACCCTAAGCCCTCATTGCTTCTAACCCAAAAACGCTGAGCCTTAAACCCGACACCCCCAAACCCTCCATCCCTCAAGGAATCTGCAAACTGTACCCCTTAACAGAACCTTTTGATAGAACCTAGACGACCCTTGCATCACTTATAATGCCCTAGAAAGAACCCTAGAAAAAACCCTAATGTCAGCCTTGTGAGGCCAGCTCCTAGAAGCCTTAAACCCTAAGCCCTATAAACCCTATAAGCCCTATAAGCCCAAAACATATAGACTCTCAACCCTAGACCCAAAGAAGCCAGAAGCCACAAGCCTTAAAACCCCCTAAACCCCAAAACGCCCCAAAACCCCCTAAACCCTAAAGCTTAAAACCTTGAAACCCCAAAACCCCCTCAACCCTAATGCCTTAAAACCCCTTGTGAGGCCAGCTTAGAGGTCCCGGCGCCGATTTGGCTGAACGGCGAGAAGTTTGAGCTTAGCTCGGAGGCCAGGTTGCTTTGTTTGGAGGTGTCCTTTACGGGTTCCTCTATGTGAGGATCCTGTTTCGAATTCCATAAGGGTTTTATGGTTTCGGGTTTTCAGAGGTTAGTTAGGACTTTTGGGGTTTATAGGGCTTAGGATTCAGGGTTTAGGGCTTGTAGGGCTTGAGGCTTATAGGGTTGGTGTCTAGGATTACCTGAAACACTAAACCCTGAACCTTGTTTCCGTGTTGACTGCGTGGGAACGGTCCTTGCTTTTACCAGCGGTCTGGTTTCGCATGAGCCATGAGCCATGCTGTTCATTTACAACTGCCATTGCCGGGGGTCCGGTGTACGGTGTGGGGTGCTTCAGGGCGTTTTGGGAAGACTGCTTGCTGATGTCATTCGCTGAATAAGCTGCACCTTCTTGCCACGTTCTATGCCGGCGGTATCACTGAGTGATTCAAAACGCAACTTGTTATTGCTTTGCCTGGCCTTTCGTTGTCCTTGAGGTTTCCGACAGCACTTCGGAGTACAAGGATAGCCGAAACCTGTTCAGCATCGGTGTCGTTGTCGTTTGCCCCCTAGGCCCTGGAGCATATAGCCTCGATCCAACATCTTAGATGTTACATCCTAGGTTTAGGATGGAAGGACGAGGAGACTTGTTAAGTTAATATGGAGGGTATCTGAACCCTCAGCAGGGATGCCTATAATCTAGTGGCTTCGGCCCCCTATCCTTTAAGCTCCGCTGGGTTTAGGGGTTTAGGGTTTTGTGGTGTAGGGTTTGGGGTTTAGGGTTTCGGGGTGTAGGGTTCAGGGTTTAGGGGTAGGGTACCCGACACCTTGAGAGCCAATCTCTACATCCGAAGACCTAGAAGCCCTAAGCTTCACGCCCTACGTATTCAGAATGCTGCGAGGTGGGTCGCCGGGCGACAGCGCTTCAGGAGGCTGGCTTCCTCTTTAGGACTCATAGGACCATAGAAACCCTAATAGGATTCATAGGGGTACGGGCTTTGGGCTTAAGGGCTGTTGCTACTGCTACTGCTACTCGTTGGCTGGTTACGCAGACGACAAAAACGCAGGGCCTCGCGCTCAAAGTATTCGCGGCATCTGAACCCGAACCCACAAAAACTACAACGAGCCCAAAGCCCGCATCGCACACAGGAAGGAATTTTGAAAACAAGAGAAAGCCGCCAACAAACCCAAATTCCAAGTCATAAACGCCAATAAGCGTGTTTAACAGACCAAATCCTTAAACCTCTCTGTAGCCCTTCAACAAAGCAGGAAACATCTACCCTAACCCCTAAACTAAGGCCCTTAAACCCTAAGCCCTTAAACCGAAAGCCACTGCACCCCTAAACCCTACACCCCACAACCCTAGATCCTAAACCCCTAGAGCCCGAAACCGAAAGACACTAAACCCTTAAACCCCACAACCCTATAGAACCCTATAGAACCCGAAACCGAAAGCCACTGCACCCCTAAACCCTACACCCCACAACCCTAGATCCTATAGGGTTCTATAGAACCCGAAACAACCCGAAACCCAAAGCTGCAGCATTTTTTCCATCAGAAAGGCCTGGTCCAGTCTGCTGCAACTCCTGGACGAGGCTCCCGCGTTTGAGGGTTTAGGCTTTGGGTTGTTTTGGCGGGTTTTGGGGGGGTTTAGAGTTTAGGGTTTAGGATTCAGAGTTGAGGATTTAGAGTTTAGGGTTTGGGATTTAGAGTTTAGGGTTTAGGATTTACAGTTGAGGATATAGAGTTTAAGGTTTATGGGTTTCGGGCTGAGGGTTCTTATGTCGGGCTTTACCTGTGGGCCCCAGAAAGTCTGCATTGCGCATGTTTGCGGTTCCCTATGATGAACTTTCGGTTCGGGTAGGTCTCTGGTTGGGGCTTAAGCTTTAGGGGCTCAATGTAGAGTCTTGAAAATTAGTACTCGTAAAACTATTCTCTAGGGTTCCTTACTATACCTGATGATAAGCCAAAACTGATCACAACATACCCCCAACACACTACTCGAATCATCAAGGCCCTGTTTATTCGGCTTTCGGAGTGTTGGGGTTCATGAGCCTTCACGGCATCCGGGGCCTGTGGTTTGAGGGCCCAGGGTTCTTGGGTTGTGAGTTTGGGTTTAAAGCCTTTTTCTTTACGTTTGATTTAGATTTCATGGTTGAGGATGGTCTTGTGGGTTCAGGATTCGGGGTTTGACGTTTGGGGACTGAGTGAGCATTGAGGGTTTCGTTGTGTTATGGTGCTCGGGAACCTGCCCGCCTTGGAATACTAATACGAATCATCATAATATTCATAAGAATCATAGCATTGCATTATCTCCCTCTCCTTCTCCTTTCGGTCAGCACTGCCACTTCCAAGTTAGATACCCAAGAGGGAGGCCAGGAGCAAGGGAGAAGGTGGTTCTCCATGGAAGGGGGGTTCCCATGGATCTTTAAACCCTACAAAACCTTCGAGAAACCCATAGAGCCATCGAGCCCGGAAGTCTTTCCATCCTGCTTTGGATCTAAGCCCTGATTGAACCCTAAACCCCGCAACCCCTTAACCCCAAACCCTAAACCTAAACCCCTAAACCCCTTAGCCCTCAACCCTAAGCCCCCAAAACTACTTAGCCCTTATCCGCAAACCCTACAAAAACCCGACAAAACCCTATAACCCCCCAAACCCTAAACCCCTATAGATCCCTTGAAGGAACCCTTATGGTACCCTTTAAAGGAACCCGCAACCCCCAAACTCCTAAACCCCTAAACGCTAAAACCATTTGTGGTATAATATGCCCAAAGCCCTATTCTAAATATTGAGGCCCCTACATTCTAGAACCCTTATATATAGATTTATTATAGACCCTTTTAAAGAACCCTTTCAGGGAACCCTATTCTAAGCCTATATTAAACCCAAGCTCCAGCGAGTCCCAGGTCCTCCAGGCAAAGAAGGAGGCGAGCAAGCAGGCTTTGGCCTTTGCTGCTTTCGGTGGCTTTGGGGGGTGGGGGGGGGGGGTNGGGGGGGGGGGGGGGGGGGTTAGGGTTTAGGGATTTAGGGGTTTAGGGGTTTAAGGTTTTAGGGTTTAGGGGGGTGAGGGATGTTTCACGCAGTTTGCTGAGGCAGTTCTGTTTCTTCTTTGTTTGTTGTTTGTGTTTTTGTGTGTGTGTGTGTGCGTGTTGTTTGTAGCTTTGTTGCTTTTGGGGTGCGTTGTCTCGGGTCAAGAAGTGTTGCACCTAGAGCTCTGTAAGCGCCTAATCCCCCGATGAGACCTACTCACCGACTGTTGGGAGCTACAAACCCCTAAACCCTAAACCCTAAATCCAGAGACTTCGACACCGTTATATGCCTCAGTGCCGAGACCATCCCCGTAAAGCCGCTAGGGTTTAGTTGAGCTGTAGTAAGTAGGTTGTGGTGATGTTCTTGCTTAAACCAAAAAGGAGTATTTGGTCTTTTCACCCCGTTTGGAACCTTGAAGCTCCACACTCTAAGCCCTAAACCGGAGGGCTTGGGGTTTTCAGAATTTTGGGTTAAGGCTCTAAAGGTTGCAGGGTTTGCAGTTTAAGGGTTTCGTGTTGGGGATATTGGACCACTTGCTTCAAGGTTCTCGCCCCTGCCATGGATGCCTTGGATGCAGCCTGGGTGGGCTTCGAGGAGACCTCCCAAATCTTCATCACATCCATGCTATTTATATGCTATCATACACATGTCTGTCGGTCGGTCGGTCGGTCGGTCTGTTTGTCTGTCTGTCTGTCTGCATGAGCGTGTGTACGTACATATGTACGCCTGTATGTATATATGTAAGTACGTATGTACGTACCCTAGCATGTAACTATGTACCTAGTTAAACCCTAAACCCCAAGCCCGCAGATGGATTTCGACTTCTTAATGCACTCCCCACCTCCACTGCGTCAAACAGGAGACATATTTCGCAGAACTTATTGAGATCGAAGAAAGAGCTCGGCGCCTCATAAAAGAGCCTGCATCTTGGATTCAATCAGCCTGGGTATGGGCTCCGACACTTTTGTGTAGGCTTTGCAAAGCAACAAAGAGCTCGAGACAGAAACCCCAAACCCCAGATCCAGAAAGCTTCAAACCCTAAACGCCCATGTAATTAATTCTCTCTTCAGCCAACCGGGACCCTGCCCCAAAGCCGTAAAGGTTTCCTTTAGAGGGATCAGCAAAACATATTTCGCTTACCTTCTCAGGAGGAAAGTGGACTACTATAACTACAATGGCTACTCTGAGGGTTAGTAGGTTTCCAATGATACCCTTATGCCCCTTCTTGCTTTGCGGTCTCCGTAACTAAACTAGTAAGACGTGAAAACTGGTACCATAATTGCGATTAAGGTGTTACACCGGAACCTGGATACCAAACACTAACATTTAAACTCCCTCCCAGATCGAGGAAAGCACACATGCAAAGACAAAGGAAGACAACAAGCGAACGACTCAGAGCGCCTTTGAAGGAGCACTTACCCGGATGCTTTAAAGCTCCTACGTGAGTCAACCTTGACAAAGCTGTTCAAAGTTACCGACTTCCTACCATGCCTCGCAACTAAGCCCTTCCAAAATCCTTTACAACAGCTTTACGCAAGCTCCCCTAAACCCTAAACCCCTAAACCCTAAACCGCCCGGAATGCTAGATGAGCATTGCGTCAGAGAATTTTAGAGCCCTAGATCCCCAGAATCCAAGCCCTAAACCCTCTCGCCCTGGGTCCCTAGAACCCTAAACCCTGAAGCCCTGGGTCCCTTCAACCCTAAACCCTAAACCCTAAGCCCTAAACATCCCTAAAAAAAAAACATCCCTAAACCCCAAAACCCTAAACCCTAAATTTTTCAAAAAATAAAAGAAAAAGCAGCAAAGGCCGAGCTCGAGGCGAAGCTCTCTTCCCTGGAAGATCGCCCGATGGATGCTTCGGAAAGCCGCTTTGTACAAAAGACGCCTGGCTTTTTTTCTGAAAGGGGCCCCCTGCAGGGCTTCCTGAAAGGGTTCCTAGAAGGGTCCTTTGGAATTCTGTATCAAATTCCTAGGAGGGTGTGATTTTCTGAAATCAGGGACCCAAAAAGCACAGGGCTTCATTATAAGGGGGGTTATATCGGATATCCCTATCCTTATCTTCATTATAAGGGGGTTTATATGGGAGATCCCTATCCTTATTTTTGCTTATGTGCTTTTTTGGGGCCCTATGAAAGGGGCCCTGCCAGGCTTCCTAAAAGGGTTCCTACAAGGGTCCTTTGGAATTCCTAGGAGGGTGTTCCCACACGGGTACAGTAATTCCCATAAAGTTGGAAACCGGATTAAGGCCAAATAGTGCTGGGATTCCCTATACATTACTCTTAAGGCTATGGGGTTTCCAACTTTTGGGCTTCTACTGTAGTCTAGGGTTTCCGATTAGGGCAGGATAACGGTTCCTATATACAGGGGTACCAAAGGGATACTACACCCTTAACCCACAACCCTGATCCTTAAACCCGAGAGCCCTGAACCCCAAAAGGGTGCTCTGAGGGTACTTTCGGGCTCTTAAGGTTAAGGTCTTTAGATAGAAGAACTCAACCCTAAAAAAGCGGCTGAGGGCACGCTACCATGAGACCACGAAGCGATTTACAAGACCGTCGAGCCCTGAACCACGAAACCCCCCCGACCGAAAGAGCCCCACACCCTTTAAAGTAAGGAATATACGAGCTTGAATGACAATGAAAGGGTGTTAAATTCTAGAGTCTAGGGTTGAAGACGTAGTGCTTAATTGAGGGCTGTTGGGCTCTCTGGGAAGTGTGGGGGGGGTGGGGGGGCCTTATTCAGACGGTATATCATCGATAACTACTCGTACTAGGGAGTATAGTGGCAAAAAAGTTCACCCCCCCCCCCCCCAAAAGCCCAATTAGAACACAAATCCCATCTTTTCCTCCCTAGGGAGCCCCCAAACCCCCCCCAATCCTAACCCCTACCAAACACCCANGGCAAAAAAAGTCCCCCCCCCCCCCCCCAGAAAGCCTAATTAGACCATATATCCAATCTTTAGCTCCGTAGGATGCCCTCAAGCCACCCTGATGCTTAAACCCTACAAATGCCCATAAACCTTAGATACCCCTTATAAACCCCCATAAACCCTTATATTCACCCCTGGAAACCCAGATATAAACCCCTATCTGACCCGCTATCTACACCCCGTTCGAAGGAAGCTCGTGCAACAGATTGCGCGGCTGAATTCGGTGGCCAACTTCCGAGGGGCCCGGCGGCCCAGAGGGGGGTTCCTTATAAGGGTTACTATCAGGGATACCTTCAGGGGTGTGTAGTATAGGGGCGGACTGTTTCGGTTAGGGTTTAGAGTTTATGGGGTTTGGGCTTGTTTTTTGGGGGTGTTTTGGTGGGTCTAGGGCCTTTAGGGTTCAGGGCTTTTGGGAGGGCTTAGGGTGCATAGGGTTTAGGGTTTCTGGAAGTTTTTCCCTAAGAAGTTCTGTAGTTTCCCTGGGGTGTTGGGGCCCCGGGGGTGTGAGGCCCAGCGGACTTAGTAAGTAGGTAAAAAGTAGGGTTGCAAGTAGGGTAACTCCATTTGGGGTACTTCGTATACTTACTGCTTACAACCTTCTTACTAAGTTGTCTGGGCCTCTAAGTATGGCCTTTGGGGTGCAATCGGCGTGAGAGGCATTACCAAAGCCTGTCCTGAACCCCAAGCCCAAGTTGCACTAAGCCCGGAATCTCAAGTAACACTTTCAGAACCCCATGGAACGCTCTAGACACCTATGAAAACCGCTTAGAAAAATTGTAATCGCTGTAACTGCCTGTACAATGTAACACCTTCACTGCCTCACCGAAACCACCCTCATAAACAGCCCTTAAACGGCCACCACCCGCCGTCAACAAACTCCTATCTATCTGTCTAACCGTCTACACACCGTTCTATCTTGTTATTTATCTATCTCCCTATCGATCCATCTGCCCATCCATCTGTCTAGCTATCTAGTTGTCTAACTATTTAGGTATATGTGTACTTGTGTAATATACAAACGCTTATTCACACGTACATAGATACATATATACATATGTATAAGTAACTAAGTAAGTAAGTCAGTAAGTAAGACCCTGCGATAGTTTGTCCTGAAGCCTTCAAGCAGGTTGGAAGAGACGACCTGGGTAGCGAAATCCTGGACTCGGCCAGGACCATTGCTTTGTCGGGGCTCGGGAGCTTAGGGCGAAAGGGCTCCATAAGAGGCTCAAACCCAAAAACCCTAAACCCCAAACCCAAACCCTAAAAAAACGAAAACCCCAAACCCTAAACCCTAACCCCAAACCCAAAAACCCTAAAACCCTAAACCCCAAACCCAAACCCCAAACCCAAAAACCCTAAAAACCCCAAAGCCCAAAACCCCAAACCCTAAAACCCTAAAAACCCCAAAGCCCAAAACCCCAAACCCTAAAACCCTAAACCCCAAACCCAAAAACCCTAAAAACCCTAAAACCCTAAACCCCAAACCCAAAAACCCTAAAAACCCCAAAACCCTAAACCCCAAACCCAAAAACCCTAAAAACCCCAAAACCCTAAACCCCAAACCCAAAAACCCTAAAAACCCGAAAACCCCAAACCCAAAGCCCAAACCCTAAAAGCCCTAACAGTGCTCTTCAGGGCTTCAGCCTGGTGGCTTAGCCCTCGGCCCGGTGTAGGGTTTTGGGGTTTAGGGTTTTAGGGTTTTTAGGGTTTTTGGGTTTGGGGTTTAGGGTTTTGGGGTTTTTAGGGTTTTTGGGTTTAGGGTTCTTGTTGGTTTAAGGTTGGGGTTTAGGATTTAGGGTTTAAAAGGAGTAGGAAACCAATAAAAGGGTTTTGGGGTTTATAGAAATTGTTAAGGGTTTGGGTGCCAAAAACGTTTTGACCGAAACGTTTTGACCAGGTTTTCTGACTAAAACCTGATTTTGGGAATCTGGGCTGGGCTGGGGGCTGGGGCTGGGGCTGGGACTAGGGGTAAAGCTGGTGCTG